>CALNHX010002815.1:0-167124 GCA_940337035.1 Agriotes lineatus
CAAAATCTAAAATTTGATTGCAATTCATACTGTAACTTAATTTTCGCACGCACATCTGCCGAACAACGTCGCACAAAAGGGCTTGAAATGCATTAAAAATAACTAGGAACAAATACCTGGTTTGCAAAATCCAGGGAAGTCAATATTGATGTCCACTGAAGTTGCCAGCAACTGGTAAAATCAGCAAGTGCTTAAAAGGGTGTTTGCAGGAGGCGGGAACAGTGGTTCATGACGATTGGATTTCCCTTCAATTAAATAAAACTTGTACTGCATTTGGTGTTGGCTATAGGTCAGAAATATGTGATAAAAAGATGTTTATTGATGAATTAGAAACAACATTATCAATGTTGTTACTAGGCCAGTCGATAAGTCTTTTAAAATGGCTGTTAGCGGGAGTAATTCCGGACAAGCTGGAATAAATTTTAATCTGTTCTGTTGGGACTCAGAAAATATATATTAATTTTGCACCCCTTGACAGGCCCGGATTTACCCGCTATGCTTAAAAAAAGGTCTAAATTTTTATATTTTTCCTAATATTAGTGAATATCTCGATTAGTATCAACTTTTGAGCAAAATGCGTAGTTGTCAAAATTAAAGAAGAGTAAATTCTCTACAAAAAATGTTCTATACATTTCTGTCATACGTTCGCTTGTTTCGAATTCATAGGCGTCGAAATATATTTTTTTTCGAGAATTTGCTTGTTACTGTCTTTTACAATAAAAGAAGTATTGGATTCACCCCAAAAATTCGAAATTGAGTTTTCAACAGATCTTCACGTTTTAAAGTCCCCTGAACCCAAAAAAACATGTTTTTGTTCATTGCTCTGTCTGTGTGTCGGTCTGTCTGTGTGTCTGTTTGTGAACAGAATATCTCAAAACGAAAAGAGGTATGACGTTGAAACTTCATATATAAGTTTTGTGTACTATCTAGATGCGACAACAAGCTTTTGAAGAAAATCGCATAACCGGAAGTAGGTGTTTACTCTTGTGATTTTTCAGTTTTTTTGGATTTTTTCAAAAACGGCGTTAACGATTTTTTTCAAACTTTACAATTTTATTAACGTTTTAATATGTATTGATGTGAGCTAGGCAATTTTTCAGTCGAATACCTTTAAAATGGGTTTCTTTTGCTTTCTTTTCCATTTTTTTTTATTAACTTTTATTTTAAATAGAACACCCAGTATATTATTACATTCTTGAATTCAGCTTAAAATTTTAGAGAAAATTTGTCTCTTGAACTAACGCTCTATTGTGTACGGTTTCTGTACAAATTGCAATTTTTGAAAATGTTTGACAAATGCTTGTATGTATGTATGTATGTATGTATAATACTTGCGGTGTAGAAGCTGCTGCTCTATGGGTTTGCATCTGGCGGTACAATTCTCAACTTTCCCCGGATTCGGGATACAAAGTTAAAGTTTAAAAATCAAATTTTGGCTAATAGGCCAGTCGATAAGTCTTTTGAAATGGCTGTTAGCGGGAGTAATTCCGGATGATTCAATTAGGGACAACACTTTATTTCTGCATGCGTTTAGTGGTTGCGATACTGTTTCCGCACTATACAGGCAGGGGAAAATGAAGTTCGTTAAACTTTTACAGAAAGAGAAAAACTTACAGAAGGCTGTTCAAATTTTCAAAGACCCAAACGCGTCCCCAGAGGAAATAGATAAAGTGGGAGAACAATTTCTTCTTCTTCTGTATGGATTAACACACTGTGTATCATTGAACAGGTATAGATACCAGTGTTTCGTACAATCTATTAACAGAAGTTTACCAAATCTAGCATCATTACCACCAACCAAAGACGCAGCTCGCTTGCACTCGTTCCGTACTTACAACCAAATTCAGCTATGGTATGGAAACGAAAAATCACCTTTCGAGTGGGGATGGAGAAATTCAAAGAATGGATTAATGCCCATTCCCACTGTACAAGACGCAGCTCCCCAAGAATTACTGAAACAAATTTCTTTAAATGCGCCAAAGGTTGTAATGTATCTTGTCGCAAAGCAGGTTTTCATTGCTCAGTAATATGTGGTTTCTGTCAGGGAAAATCTTGTTTGAATACTGTGGACGTGATCGAAGTAGACGACGAAGACGACGACGAGGACTTGATATCTAGAACAATCAATAGAACATTCCCAAGATTATGAAGCAAATTTGGAACACGAGACAGATATTGTTGAAAGTCAAAGTGATATTGAACAATCACCAACATGAAGAAGGGTAAAAAAATTGATGAGCAGTAAACTTCAAAAGAAACTTGAAGTTAGCAAAGTTGGAATAGTGGAACGTCAATAATAATAAAAAAAATCTGGTGTGATACACGCACACAACTTCCTTTCATAGTGATTTTATAATTAGCCAAAATTTAATTTTATACTTTAACTTTCTATCCCGAATCCGGGGCAAGTTGAGCATTGTACCGCCAGATGCAAGCACATAGAGCACCAGCCTCTAGACCGCAAGGTAAAACGAGGTTATCGATTATACATACATACATAGGTACATACATTCAAGCATTTGTTAAAAATTTTCAAAAATTGCAATTTGTACAGGAACCATACAAAATAGAGCGTTAGTTCAAGAGACAAATTTTCTCTAAAATTTTAAGCTGAATTCAAGAATGTAATAATATACTGGGTGTTCTATTTAAAATGGGAGTTAATAAAAAAAATTGGAAAAGAAAACAAAAGAAACCCATTTTAGAGGTATTCGACTGAAAAATTGCCTAGCTCACATCAATACACATTATAAATTTAATAAAATTGTAAAGTTTGAAAAAAATCGTTAGAGCCGTTTTTAAAAAAATCCAAAAAAACTGAAAAATCACAAGAGTAAACACCTACTTCCGGTTATGCGATTTTCTTCAAAAGCTTGCTGTCGCATCTAGATAGTACACAGAACTTATATATGAAGTTTAAACGTCATACCTCTTTTCGTTTTGAGATATTCTGTTCACAAACAGACACACAGACAGACCGACACACAGACAGAGCAATGAACAAAAACATGTTTTTTGGGTTCAGGGCACTTTAAAACGTGAAGACCTGTTGAAAACTCAATTTCGAATTTTTAGGGTGAATCCAATACTTCTTTTATCGTAAAAGAAAGTAACAAGCAAATGCTCGAAAAAAAATATATTTCGACGCCTATGAATTCGAAACAAGCGAATATATGACAAAAATGTATAGAACATTTTTTGCAGAGAATTTACTCTTCTTTAATTTTGATAACTACGTATTTTGCTCAAAAGTTGATACTAATCGAGATATTCACTAATATTAGAAAAAATATAAAAATTTAGACCTTTTTTTAAGCATAGCGGTTAAATCCGGGCCTGTCAAGGGGTGCAAAATTAATATATATTTTCTGAGTCCCAACAGAACAGATTAAAATTTATTCCAGCTTGTCCGGAATTATTCCCGCTAAAATGTATTTTTAGACGACCACGTATGAAAGTAATATTATCGCGATAGCAGCCTACTACAGAAAGTTGACAATTTCATACACTAGCACGATATTATATCGTGCTAGTCATATCGTAACGGCACAAAGTTATTCACATCACGGCCTGCTTAATTGTGTGACAAACGTCACTTTGACGTTTGTCACACTGTCACACAATTAAGCTGACCGTGATTCAAATAATACAGACGCTTTTGCTTTATTCGTTGTTCTGCTTCCAACAAGCTCTAATTTTTTATAATTGTACCAATAATAATATAACGATCAATTTTGCAAACGAAATAAAAACAATTCTTAAAAATAGAATTTACTTTGAGTGGTCGTCTAAAAAATAGTGTTCATAACTCGCCCGAAAGTGTAAATATCTGTGCTCATGTTTTAGATCCACTCGGGCTTCGCTTCGCTACGCCCTCGTTTGTCTAATCAACACTCGCACGATATTTGCTACTTTCGACGCTTGTCATGAAAATAACTATTGTCGACTGGCCTATACCTTGTTATGAAACTATTGTTTTTTGTGGAGATTTAAATTTTGACATGCTAGATTTAACTAACAAATACTGTAGTGATTTGTTGGACATGACAATGGGCCTTAATTTGCAACAAATTATTGACGAACCAACTAGAATCACCAAACTTACTAAAACTTTACTTGATGTTATTTTTGTTAACAAGATGGATATTATAAGCGAAGTGAGGGTCGGAAGTGTAGATGGTGTATCGGATCATGAAAAAATATCATGCATCTTTAAAATAAATAAACCAACCACTCAAAAGTTTTTAACATATCGAGATTACAAAAATATTAATATTGATCAATTTACAACGGATCTAAACTCCACCCAGTTGGATGAAATTTTCTATATTCGTGATATTAATGAAAAGGTGGAATTCTTTACACATACTATTGTCGACCTTATCAATTCACATGCCCCGTATATTACTAGACGTATAACTAAACCACCAGCACCTTGGCTAACTGAAACCATTAAATTAATGCAATCTTCACGGGATCAGGCCTATACTAGGTACAAAAATACTAAACTGGACGAGGACAGAGCATATTATCAACGGCTACGCAATATAGTAACAACAGCCATTAGAAATGAAAAAAAAGCTTATTTAGAATACAAAATTAAAAGCTCCTCAAGCAATATGTGGCGAATGTTAAAAGCTTCAAATATTTTTGGTAATAACAAATATGTAGATTTACCTGATCAATTAAAAAACGTAAATGAAATTAATAACTATTTCATTAACAGTAATCTTGCCTTAGTGAAAAACGTGGACGAAATGATTTTGTTTTATAATAACTCTGAGAGGCTCACTAATTCATTTTTCTCATTTACCTTAGTGGATCAACGGGAAATACTAAGTATTATCAAATCTCTCACGTCAAAGGCAGAAGGCTCCGACTTAATAAGTGTTGATATCCTGAAACTATCATGTCCCGTAATACTGTCCCATTTAACTAATATTATTAACAGTTGTCTAATTGAAGGTAAATACCCATCTCTTTGGAAAAATTCGATTATAAAACCGATTCCAAAGGTGTCAAATCCAGCAGAGTACAAGTCCTTACGTCCAGTTAGTATTCTACCAGCAATTTCAAAAATTATTGAAAAAATAGTTGACAAACAATTACGAAATTTTTTACTTCTAAATAATATTATTCCACAAACTCAGTCAGGATTCAAAAAGGTCACAGTTGCGAAACGGCTTTAACTTGCATTGTTGACGACATAGTAAAAGCAACTGATGATAATAAATTGACACTATTGGCGCTCATTGATTACTCTAAGGCATTCGATACCATTAACCATACTCTGCTCTTATCTATTTTATACCATGTTGGTCTTGATGAAGTGTCTTGTAACTTTTTCAAAGTTACTTAGAAAACAGACAACAAGCTGTAAAAATTGATGGCAGGTTATCGAATCGCTTAGATTTACAATCTGGAGTTCCGCAGGGTCAATCTTGGGGTACCTGCTCTATTGTATTTATACTTTTAATCTAAACAGTGTAATTAAGTACTCCAAACATCATTTTTACGCGGACGACACTCAATTGTAAGCTTCGTTTTCTAAACAAAATTTTATACCAGCAATGGAAAATTTTAATGAAGACTTGCGAAGCCTAATTGACTATTCCAACAAACACGGCCTCACCATAAATCCCCACAAAACAGAAGCTAGTACTTTCCCTTTTTGGCCCAAAAAAACTAAAAAAAGAATTTATTGATAATTTCTATTCAATTATTATTGACTCCACACCTATACAACTCAGTAAATCAGTTAAAAACCTTGGGCTTGTAATAGATGAGGATTTAAAATTTAATCTCCATGTAAACAAATGTACACAAAAGGCTTACAATTCACTCAAAACAATTTACTCCAGCAGACAGGTTCTTAATGTAAACACAAAAAAGATTTTATGTAACTCCTTGGTGCTATCTCACTTTAATTACTGCGATACTATATATTGCAGTGACCCTGTACGTATAATATTTGTATGTTTATAATTAATGTGATAAATAAAAAGAGTCGCCACACAATATTTAATTTAATTCTACCACTTGCTAAATCAAACTAACTGATTAATTAATTTCGTTGGGTACGCCAAAATTGAGAATTACTTTTATGGTAGTTTGCCCTTTTTCTAATCCATTCATCTGATTTCCTAACTTCGCTAGCTCAATTTTAAATAGAGACATGAAATTAAATCTCAAAATCTCGGGTGTTGGGTTCCTGACTTTCCAAGTTAAAATTCTACGGTACGCCTCTGAAAAGTAGGCAGATTGACCTGAAATGTAGGCGTAATGTGCCGTTTGTACGTCAAATCTATCACAACAAGTTCTAATTATTTTCAGCTCGCGTGTGAAATTGATTTATCAACAATTAAATGAACAAATTTTGATGGTAAGATTTTGAATAATTGCCTTCAAGCGGCTTCTAGGCAATCTTTTGTTTTTCCAGATCGTTAGCTATTGGTGCATTCTTAAAAAGGACGCCGTATTCGCATTTGTTTCTTGGTGCCCCCAATTGACGATTTTAATTGAAAATCCTGGGAAAATACCTCGCCATCCACGGGAACTGTTACGATTTTCGTATTCTCCAGGTCGTAATTAACGTATGCTCAAATTTTCACACCGATCGGGCAGATCAAAATTGGACAATTCACTAACCTCACTTTCGTAGATTCGGGACCCCCTTTTGATGGTGAATCTGGCTGTAATCTTGCTCCCCGGGCTGCTCGTGATGCTGGATTATGTTCTGGCCTGATGTGTGGAGCTGCCGGAAGAATCCTGACACCCTATGCCTTCCCACGATGCTGCAGATTGATGCTGCGGGAAATCGCTTCCAAGCCGTGGCTGCCGTCGTCGCCTCGGAACGCCAAAAACTCAAATACCTGGAATCTCTTGCCTCCAATTGTGCTGATACACTCGAATTCGCTGATTACGATGGTGCTATTTAATTTTTTATACATTTATGCTTTCTATGAAATTTTGGTAATTAAAGATAGAGCAAAAACCAAGCACTTTCACCAATTTATTTAGAACAATTGCTATCTCTTGTCGTAATTGACAAAACACTGTCTACAGATTTGAATTGTAGGAAATCAACCAGGTACAAAAACATAACTTATAATCTAATTTAACAAAATTTTATCAGTTAATTACAAACTCTTATGTACTACAATTATTGTCTTTTGGAATTGTTTATTTCTCAACGTTTTTATATGCGCCACTCACTTGATTTTTTTACCACACTTAAATGCCCATTGTTTATCACTGCACTGACTAGTTTTTTAATCCACCAACATTGTCTAATTTCTTGCTTATTTGAATTCCATCTAATTTCTTGCTATTTCAATCTCTTCAAATCCCCAAGTCTTGTATTTTCATGTAGTAAATGACTTGCCTGGCTTTTCTATGTTCTTTGCCTTATTCTTCTAGTCATTCTTGTTCTCACCTTTATTAAAAATGTTCATTTGCTACCCATTCTCTAATGACTTTACTTTCTACGCTTCCATTTTTAAGCTGTGTCTAACTAGAACTTTTTGTGCCAGTTCTTAATTAATTTAGATTCGGCTTTTAGTTTTGTGCAAATCTATTATATTACGATTAAAATTATATTGCTAAACCCAATACACGGAATTTGAGCTTCCATATTTCTGTGCCTATTCAAATATAATCAATGTCATTGGCGAATTATACCAGTGTTATTATGATTTGGCAATTTATGTGAATTTTCTCAGATGCTTGCATTATTACAACTCTGTGCTTTAATGATTTAATTTGCTATTTGCTTGTACTGCAATCAGAGCCGATTTGAGATCTAAATACCATCGCAATATATGTGTGCCAACATTATTAAGTCTTGTTAAAATAAATAAATTATTGTTTTTTTCCATAAATTTTTATTATTTCTGAATATTCTGCATGTCATCAACTGCATCCGTCGATCTGCAGCATCTAAACTTGTATAGATTCGGTAAGTAGTGTTAGTAATATTCCTCCCACTCTGTAACTGGTATTATGTGCAGTTTACTATTTTTTCTGGTATTATTTCTCATGTTTGAATTACGGACATATGCTTCAGTAAACCGTCGCCATGATAATCATTATCAGCATTAAATATTTCATCTTTGTACGCCTCCCTAATTTATTTCCACTTTATTTGGTCAGTGGCTGTTTCCGTTCACTTCGTTTCAGCTTTCTTGGCAATATCATCCTTTCAGCTTGTGGTAGGGGGTCCGGGTACCGCTCTTGGCCTCCACTCAGCCTCTTTATTACCCTATCTATTAACATTGCTTCTCATAATGTGTCGTGTCCATTACCATTTTAAACTAACAATACGACTACCTATTTCTACCGCCCTGGTTGCATTTCTAAGCTGTTTGACCGTCTTTTTGTTTTGTAACAGTATTCCCATTATGGATCTTTTAATAGCCCTCTGGGTCATTTTCATCTTCTTTATAATAGTCTCTGTGACACACCATGGCTCCCAGGCGTATGTAAGAATTGGGAGGATACTCTGGTTGAAGATTTTAGTTTGAATTCTTTGAGAATACTTATTTGACTTAAATAAGTCTTTAAGTCGAAGTCTAATACTTCTTTCTATATAGGTACTTCTGCTGATTGAATATCTGGTTTGAAGGCTAGCTTTCGATCCAGATGTATATATACATATCCATCCACCACTACTATCACATTTTGTTACTACAGTCCATTCGACATAATCTTTGTTTGACCTATATTCATTTGGAGTCTTACTGCCTCGGCTACTTTGTTAATATTTTAATCTCTCCCTACGTTCACCGGTTTCGTATTTTCAATAAAATTCATGGTTATACTCGTATTCTCTTCATTGCATTAATAAGTGCTCATTTCTTAACAGTATTTAACGCATTTTGTAAATCAAATGAAGGCTAGGAATTCCGCCTGTGTGCATGTATTTGTTCTGTAGTGCAGTATGTATATCGTCATTGTGCAGTACCTCTGTCTAAATGCTGCTTGCTCAGGCGTTTTAAATGCATACAAGATATTTGTGATGCTATTTAATATGAGTTTTCGCTAGTAATTTGTATAAATGTGAAAGAAGGGAAGGGTCCCGTTTGTTAACTTTGTACTAAATTGGAACCATACTATCATCTTTCCAGGATTCAGATATTGTCCCTGTATCTAAATATTTATTAAATAATATTCTTACGCAATGTTATATCGCTTCCTTCCCGTTGTTTGATTCACACAGATGCGTGCATCAAAACCTTTTTGCTTATAATTATTCATGTAATTCAAGTCATAACTGTTCTATCTCATTCAAAGGTCGTGGTAAAGTCAAATTTGCATCTTGCCGTATTTGTTTGACTCTGTTAATATTGGAAAGAAATTTGTAAGCTTCCCTTAATGGCTTTTAAGCGGATGGATACACTTTCTAATAGGACTTAAGCCGACTTAGCGTATTTGGGACTCATGTGCTTATAGATTTCGTTCAATACAATGCCTCATTGAGAGAGCTTAGCATTAAGATTTCTTAAAATAAGCATTTATTCCTAAACAACGTGCGACGCTCCGATTGGCTACGCAGGATCGCCTCAGCCAATAGTGTTTGAGCCTTCCCCTCCTTGTTGAATTTGCGAGTTCAGCTGATTGTCAATTCAGCTTCAGTTAGATTCAGAATTTCGAGTAAGCAAGTTCAGCTATGCTTTGTGCTGGGTTGCGGTCGGTCTAGCTCCCTGGTAAAGACGTTTCCAGGTTGTTTTGTGTTACGGTTACGCGCAATTCGCTATTTCCGCGTGGCCAATCCAAGCGTGTCACAACAGTTGAAGCTATTGTAAAAAACCATCGGTCCATCAGTGACGTTTGTAATCGTTGTTACTCAATATACTCGTGTTTGTTAAGTCTTGTTTCACTCCAACAAATAACTGAACCCAAGTCAAGGGTTATTAAGTGGCAGTTCCCGGCAATCCCATTGAACCGGAATTCGCAGCGGATTAACTGGGGGCCCCATTCGTGGAAGCCTCTTTTCAAGTTAATCATACAAAAAACACCGTTTTTATGAGTTCTATTAAAACTTTGCCTGGATTTGCGGTTTTATTAATCTTCATTTGCAAATGTTCATTAGTATTTATTCTTATGAGACATTTCCTCGATTCAGTATTCAGTTAACTTTTCTCTTTTATTATTTCGGTTGCTAAGTTGTCGTTATACTTTTATAGAGAACAGATCTTCATAAGAATCTTCTTAGAATATCTCCGCGGTTATATATTGTCACGCCGCTTTCATCGTTAATATTGGCAATTTCCTCTTCCTTTACTTTCATGTAAATACTTTAGATCTTCGGTTTTCTTCAATAACTTATTTTATAGTATTTTTGTTATGCTCTAGCGTGTCAGCTCTTCCTTTTCTTCGAATGATTTTATGATTATCTTTTACTTGCTCTGCTGACACAGAGTTTCTTTTTTTATTTGTTTCGGCTTTAAATTTTATTTATTTTCTTTAAGTTTTGTTCTTGTGTTACCATTCTTTGCAGCATTAGTAACCGATTATATACTAGTTTAACATTTGTCGTTCTACTAATCAAATTATTTCGAAATTTGCTAAAAGAATATTTTTGATACTCACTCCTTTAAGGAATGTTACACCTAGTATTGTGCTCCTGTGGACTGATATTATTTTTTTCTTATGTTCCTTCTTATAAAAGAAGGCATTCATAGTGTGCCGTGTGCCACCCAAATATTTTATTTGTTCGAATAGGTATATTTTATTCAGTAGTCATTCTTTGCTTTCACAACTGCCTTTTTCGCCCCTTTAGAGTAATGGGCGTACTGTTACAGTTCATCACTTTACCAAAAATATTTGTTGTTATATTTAATTTATTTTTACTTTTATTGATTCAGGACTCGCACCTTGTGAGTACTGCAATTGACAACCCCGAGGTACAATGGCTGGGTCTACACTCTATCTTCAACTTGTCTTGAGTTAGACTGCTTTTATTTCGGCTTTTCAATCTGGCCTCTCTAGACTCTTGTGCTTTTCCGATCTCGAAGCTACTAGAATACTTGAGGGCTAGGGGTTTCCTTTTTATATCTCTATATTTGCTATAATTGCCATTGCGCAAATGCTATACCTACCTAGAAAGGCTGGTCACCTGCTCAGGGAAATATACATGACTCACAATACTACGATTTTAGCAAATGAAATGGTTTAAGAATTGATTTAATGAAAGAGTGAACAACGCTGCGGAAATTAAATAACTGATGTCCAAATATGGATAACAGTAGATATACAGAAGCTTCGGATTTGGGTTACCTACAGATTGCAACTTGGAACGTACGAGGATTCGAAGCAAAGATACAAGAATTAGAACATGAACTAGAGAAACGCAAGGTTGGTAGCAGCAGGGGTGGCTATATTAACTAATAAAAAATGGATAGACAAAATAACATCCTGCAAGTGGATAGACGCAAGAATGATGAAAATACACTGCTGGATAGAAAGAGGAAGAGGGAGAGGCACAAAAGAAGATAGCCAGGTGTTTTACAACACATTACAAAGTAAATTAAAAAGACTAAATAAAAACAACAATTTCCTAATATGTGAAGAGTTCAACGTAAGGATTGGCAATATGAAATTTGAAAATATCATTGAAACACACGGAGAACAAACGCTAAATCAACACGGGAAGGTACTGGGAGATTTCGCTTGCTATAAAAAATTTTAAGGTGCAAATGAAAGCAAATAGTTATTAAGGTACCAAGGGCATTATGAGTAAAATAAGAGCCCAAGATTGTTAGTGTACTAACCGAGGGCTTTGGCCCGAGGTGTGTACAACAATCGCGGGCTCTTAGCTCATAATGCCCGTGGTGCCTTCAAGGTTTTATGTCCTACCAATTTTCTTACCTAATTAATATTCATATTCAATTCATATAATTACTATGATATAGTATTTAAGATTGATCTAGTTAGCTAAGTTAGATTTGTGACATTAGCTAGGCTGTCATTAATTTTCATTGTGACAGTGGTGCATAATAAAGTTGTATCCATGGAAACAAATACTGTTAATTTTTCATAATAACCCTAGTGTTCTTATGAAGAAAATAATTGCCCTGGAGCGTTATTTTGTATCTAAGATACCTTAAAATAGAGTCATTAATTTCAATTAATGTACTGGTAGGACATAAAATATATAATTTAAACATTTTGACGAATAAGACAAAAGTTATGGCATTTTATGGGAATAAACCAGTACGTTCTAAAACAGTCTTATACGACATTACAGTAAAACAAGTCAATAGACTTAAATTATTGGGCTGTATGGTTTCACACTGAAAAATAAAGTCAGCCAAGAAACGTTTATCAAATCTATAAAGTAGCATCTGCTCCCTACATTATATATGAAAGTGAATGATGGACGCTAACATCAAACGATAAGAAGAGGCTAACGCCAGCAGAAATGATATTTTTACGAACAATGGCTGGATACACTCTAAAAGATCGGAAAAGCAATAGCCACATCAGACGAGAACTCAACATAGTTAAACAGTGAACAATGGTTACAACATATGCAGAGGATGGAAGACCGTAGGTTGCCAAAAATAAGTTACAGATACAGAGTGATATAGACGAAAGAGAAGTATGACCAAATAAACGATGGAAGATCCAATAATAAAAAATAATAAATACTAAAGAAAACACATTCAAACCAATTATACATGTAGTAACGGAACGGGCGAAGTCCATGTCTTGCAGGGAGAAGATCTAATTTATTTCTATAAAATAAAAATTATAGTTTTCTATTGTGGATTTTGAGATATTAAGCGTGAAATAAATGTATTTCTAAAGTTTGAGAAATGATCCTTTATTCGTAACTCTTATTAATTAGATAAAAAGTATCAAAATCACAAATATTTTGACACCTTAATTTATCTCAACGTCCTTTACATGCTGATAATTTGCAAGTGTCACGTCATGGCCAACTAAGGGTTTGGGAAAAAATGATTTTGCCAGACATTTTGAAATCAAATGTCAAGTTGTGACACACGGTTGAGAAGAGAATTTTGTAGCTGTTTAGGTAGTTTAAAAATATATACAGGGAGCTATTTCAAATTTAAAATTCAGCTTTATTTAGTCATTAAAAGGTTGCCCTTATGATAAATGCATCACCCAAATTTCAGAATTTAATTCTAATAAATAAAAATGTTATGGGCTGTTACATGTCTGCTGTGTCACCCTGTATATAAAGATTAACACTGAATATGGTTTTCAGTCTGCACAGCAGTCCTATCTCACCTGGATAATAACCTCTCCATTAAGCGAGAGTTTATTACTTTTCAATTAAAAAAAAATTACATCAGTTAGAGGGTGCAAAATCTTGTGAATAATAAAGATACAGTAATTTACTGTTTTAGAAAACAACATTAGAGTTACATTTTTATATTCTTGATATGCAAATAGCCCAAAAGAGCTACTGAAGAGCTTTCCTAGTTCAACATGTATTTTCTTCAAATTTATAAAATTAGCGTTCTAAACCGCCGAATGGAAGTGTTATCGTTCTATCGACTGATCTCTAATTCTATTAAACATTGCTTCTATTTCATGCAGTCTATCCTAAACTTGAATTGCAATTTACTTTGTGAAGGGAGCCATAACTTCAAGTACAGAAATCTTTCACAAAACCGTGTAAAACATACAGGCTATATAAAAATACTGATTATTTACATTGTCTATACTTGAAATATTTTTAGTTCTTGGTTTGTTTCACTATTACGTAGGCTCCCCCAGTTCCCTTTATCAAAGGTAGATTTAGAGATGATGTGATTTATTAGGGAATATCATTTACATTAGTTGTCTCAATAAGAAGATGGTTGTCCTCATATGTGAATCTGTAAAGTCGACTCCCGGCTGGCAGGGTAGTTAGGTATTAGTTGTAACAGTAATAATTCCTCTCTCTAGAGGTCACTAGCGCTCAGCTCACCATCATGCGGGCACGATTCTAATCTTGTCAAAAATCTCCCAGGACGCCCCTGACCGAAGACTGCGACTCCCCATTGAGCTGCAATGCATAATTCTAAAACCGCTGATGTATACTTAAAACACAATGTTTCAGGACAGTGTGATTGCACCGAATACCTTTGTTGATTTTCTATTACCATTTTAAATAGTAAAATTACTGTTTCGTTTTCCATAGCTACCAAACAATAGTATATTACATACCGAGGTGGGAAGTGTTTCATTACTGTCGAGAGATTAGGTAGTTTACCGAGACGCGTAGCGTCGAGGTTAACTTTATCTCGAGACAGGGATGAAAGTTTCCACTGTGGTATGTATACTATTTTATTCGCAATCATCTAATTTTAAAAATAACTACAATTGAATTCTGAATAATAGATATCTTGATGTAGCTAATATTTTTGTTACCATGAAAACAACCCACTCAATGTTTTGTTACCATGGAAACACCTCACTCTTCAGGTATGTAATATTTTTCGGGGTATGTAATATTTTCCTGGCTAGTTTCAAGTAATCATCTAGTTCCCAGCTCTTGTCATGCCATGAAATTGACACATTACAATGTGATTGCGAATAAATAATATTACACTACTATGACCCACATTTGTTTTCTAGAATTTTTGTTTTTCTTCTACCATAAATTAAAAACCTAGTTCTGCAATTTATTAGCGTTGTTTTTTTTGTATAATTGTCCATGGGGTTGGCAAAAAGGGCCTATGAAGGCCTACGTGCTAGACATGAGTCTCCCCACAAATACCACTACTACTACTAATCTGCTTAAACTTTTCAAGGTTTTCATATTTTAAAAACCATCTGCCGGCCGTTCTACAATAATAAAGTCGCTTTTACTTACTCAAGATGCTAAGTCAATGCGTTTTTGACGACAAGAAAACTGCATCTGTTGAACACAACGTCGATTTCATCACAAAACGGTGTGTTTTGATGAGTATAAACTGCAAATGTGAATTACATTATTCGCAGTTCTTCAAGAATTATTGTGCATAATGTAAGAAATATTTATATGGTAAGGAAATCAATCATTCAATATAGTTAAAGTAATTTAACCTGTCAACAATTATATAACTTTGAATGATTTCATATTTTCCGGATACAAGTAGTCCGACAGTGCCATGGGTTTAATTATATCGTAAAAATCTTCTTAAAACAACCGTAAAATTTGGAATTTACTTTTATGAGCTACGAATATGTTCTGTTGGGGGTCCTGCGAATCTAAAAATTTCATAACTCTATACAATAGTTATTTTCATAACAAGCGTCGAAGGCAGCAAATATCGTAGCGTAGCGAATCCCAAGTGGATCTAAAACACGAGCACAGATATTTGCACTTTCGAGCGAGTTATGAACACTATTTTTTAGACGACCACACAAACCATAGTAACGAATAAAGCAAAAGCGTCTAGATTATTTGAATACCTTTATGCCGTTATAATATGACTATTACGATATAAAATCATGCTAGTGCTTGCAATTGTCAACTTTCTGTAGTAGGCTGCTGTCGCGATAATGTTACTTTCATATGTGGTAGTCTAAAAATGGTATTTACTTTACTCATAGTGACGGTTTAACGTATCATGGGAAATATGGTAAGGGAAGGGGAAGGGGCATCAAGCGCTAGTAATAAATTTCTCTTCCTGTATTTAAAAAAATGCGTGTGTACTGTTCTCTATTCCATTTCTCACAACAAAGTTACTCTTGATTTAACTCGCTAAATGGTTTCCTTTTCAAAAATTTTGAGTTTTTATGCCATCCTCGTAGAAAACCAATAAGATCTTGTTGTAGATAGCAAACGGTCAAGAATAGTTAGCGAAATTAAAAGTACTGAACTATGGGGTAAATAAAGGTAACGTTTTATTAAACATTCTAAAATATCCAGCAACATGCAAAGACGAACCGAGATGTACCGAAGTTGGAAGGCAAGGTAAGTTTCGATTCTGAGATACTATATAATTCTTGAATAACCCGATGCATTTCAGCAACTGCAAACACAATACGTTAATGCTGACGAAAACTTTCAAAAATATCAGGGTAGTTAAATCCACATACTTTGGAAAATTTAACCACACAGCACCAGAAGCAACTTATTAATCAATTGTCTCAAAATAGATACAGGAAATCGCTTCCTCTATACTAGCAATTTTACAAAACTTCCAAAGAATTATTAAGCCCCAAGAGTTTTGAAATTGATACAGAAATGCAAACGGAGGTTAGGCAACCAAATACACATCAACGAAAAAGTAGGGGCGACTTAACCTACATCATAATATAATAGTTGAAGATAGCTGAAAACTCAAAACAAAATTCGTGAATAAATAACTTAACTTTGAATCATTGTAAAATCCATATCCGTCAATCTTGACTTTAGATTTTCATTCATTTTATTTAATCTTCCATCTTAGTTCTGCCTTTGGTGTAAAATGAGACATCCATCTGTTTCTGTTTGGGTCTCATTATTTGCCATCGTTCTAATTTTGTCGATTTTAATTTTTGGGTGATACGACAGCGTTGTGATGATGTTACAAATATGTTCAGCACAGGTATATATTGCATGATGTGTTGTAACGCCCCATTTCATTTGTGCGTTCCTTGCAAACCGCTCCTTGGATGCTGGCTCGCATCTCTAATATAAAAAACCCTGGGGGCACCTCTTTCAGGCGAAGCCCCTCTAAGGTTTTGTGAAATGTGTTCGAATTTTATTTACATTGAAATATACACTGACCGGCAAAATTATCCGATCACTTTTTCTTATAAAATAATGCATAAACTATGCAACTGAAAGTCACACTAGTAGTCACATTTACAGCGTAGACATCTCTTCTATTCCAGTTGATTAAAGAAAGGCCATTTCCGTATTCTGCGATGGTGAATACTTATTGAAACAGATATAATGCAAAGAAACACAAATTTAATTGGCACCGTAAAACATAACAAAAGTGCACAAAAAATTGAACAGTTTTTGACGTTAGTATTTAGTATTGCCTCCTCTAGAGTGGATAACAGCCTGTAAACTTCTAGGCATGCCATCTACGAAATTAATTCTTGCAGAAGATTGTCCCATTTTTCTACCAATGCTGCTATTAGTTCTTGAAGACTATCTGGTCTGTATAGTCGGGCCCTTATTCTTCTTGTTAGCATGTCTGTACTGCGTGCTGCCCAATGCATCTAAGGGATTTCCACTTCTTGCAAGTACTGTTGTGTTACCTTGGCAACGTGTGGGCGGGCATTGTCTTGCATTAGTAAGAACGTGCCTTCCATTCCGTATGCAGCAGGTACTACATGATGTTTAAGAACTTCCCTAATTTATCTATCCGCGTTCACCGAGTTCCCGTAGAACACAACAGGTTCTGTTAAATAATGAGCATTTACACCTTTCCAGACCATCACGGACCCACCACCGAATGGTTCGTTGGGGACCATGATACACGGTAAATATCGTATTCCTGGCCTTCTTTAGACCATTTGGCGACCTAGATTCGTCAGAGAAAGTACCTTGGATTATTCGTCTCTTTCCCAATGCTCGTGTAAGTGAGCAAATAACAAGCGCTCAGTTTTATGGTGCGGAAGAAGACGAAGACTTATTGTGGGTTTTCTAGCAGATAATCCTGCTTCTGTCAATCTTCTTCTTACCGTACGTTTGCTTATATGAACTCGCCTAACTTCAGCGAGTGCGTTTTGAAGCTCCAGAGCAGTGTGGGTCCCCGATCATCAAAACGGGAGGTTGACCTTCGGCGGCCTTGTCCACGTCTTCTACGGTACTGATTTGTTTCGCGGTACCTCTTTTTAATTTCTGAAACGGTCGATTATGCTACACCTACTCTTCTAGCCACAGTTCTTTGGGAGTACCCTTCCTCCAAAAGAGTAACAATTCTATTTGCATTAGCTTCATCCGCTCGCATTTTAAATTATCTAATCATCAATTTTTGAGTTAACAATAAACAAAAAAACTAAATTTTATACTTACATAATGTAACAGTGGATTTTTAATTATCGTTAACAATCCTACAAAAAGAATCAATTTTATTAAAGAAAGTTTTAATAAATTCTTTGACAGCTCTATCATCTAATGTTACTTGATTTTTTCATTGCTCTTCATAGCTCACTATTCTGAATAATTGTGTGACAAAAGAAGTATAAAAACATTGCATTAAATAACTTTAGAAATATAAAAAAAGTGATCGAATAATTTTGCCGGTCAGTGTATTTGTGTGTTATGATTTGGGTGACTTAAAACTCCATTAATTGTTATTTACTATTTCTGGGCCTTATTGATCCTCCAGTCTTAATTTTTCTTGGTAATTGTTACCCTGTTAATAAATATTAAATTCTATTAACTGTTGTTGTCCTATATTTTCATTGATTATTCATACTACGGCCCTACAGGAACCTGCTCGTATTTTTTTTTAGATTTAGGTTGAAGTAAGAGATTTGCAAAGTAGATGGCGATTTGTTTTGGTAGCTAGATTTGTCATTATGGTGTGTAACGACTGGCTTTCATTTGTATAAATTTATGAGGTTTTCTTGTAACGTTAAGAACCGCTGTCTGGTCCTTATTCACGCCATATTCTGCCGAGAGTTAAAGCTAGCTAGAGATGTGTTACCTCTCTTTTAAGCACGGCAGATTGTTTATGGTTGCATATTATGCAACCTATTTTATTTTTATCTCTTTCATTTTAGGACTATTCATATTTGATACTATTGCGGTAAAGTGTTCATTGCGTATAGTTTTTGTAAACGCCAGAAGTGTAGATGCATTTCCTGTTGAATATTTCTTTGGCTTAGCCCATGACATCCTAATGCCGTTTGATGAATTTCCCGTTGAAAGACTCAAAAACGTAGTTTCAGAAGACATCCCGGAGGTCACAATAGAAAAACATCCCGTGGAGAAGATAGCGTACTTATCGGGTATTCTACCGACGATCACCCCAAATAGATATGGGCGCGTGAGTGAGTTTTCATTCACGTCACGCACGTTTCACGTTTGCTTTAAACACTCACGTTCACGAACGTTTACGCTCACGTTCACTCACGTTCACGGCGTCACACGCCACTCACGTCGTGACACGCAGCTTTTATTTCAAAATTTTATTAAGATAGAACAGAATTTTCAAATTTAAAATCAATGAAAAAACCCTAAACAGAACTAAAAATATGTTTTGCACGTGACATAATTTACGTGATATGTTGCAATCAGAATACTTGACACAAAAAGAAAAATGAAAATTGACTATAATAACGTACGACAAGGGATAAATACTGATTTCTCGTAAATACATTTCTTGCAGCTGTCTTCAAAGACATTACTTTTAATACCAAAAGCTGTAATTGGAATTGACGTTTCCCTTATTGGTATGAGTATAGAAGCTATATGTTGCTAGGCAACACTTTTAATTCGTAGGTTTAAAAGTACTTTTACGTACAGGGATCCACATTTTCAGCGTTAAGGCGAGTATACAAAACAAAACATTACTTGTATTAGAATAATAACAGAGTACATACATTAAACAAGTAGTGACACTCATACCAAATGTTGAAATCCGTCTAGAGTGCCTGGGGCAGTGCCTTGGGGGGTATTTCTAAGCTTGACTATCAGATGGCAGCACAAAGTTCTACCAATCAGAGCCAGTTACTGGCTCTGCTGCCAATCATGATGTGATCAAGTAGTGGCGCCATCTGTTAGTACTCCCCAGGACCCGTTCAAGGTCATACAAATCGGAATTTTGACATCAAAGGAACCGACGATGAGTGTCTCTACTTGTTTGATTTATGTACGCTGATAATAACTTTATCTACACATCTACACAAGAAATTGGTTTAAAAATAAAACGTAATCGACATTTTCAGTGGTAAGTCGAGTATACAAAACGAAACATTACTTTTCTAAAAACAGGTTCACCCGGGGCACCCTGCAGTTTTCTATTTGTTACAAAAAATTTTAATGTGAAATTAACGTGAAACGTGAATCACGTCTTGGGAATTTTCACTCACGTTCACGTCACGATTTTCAAATATTATTCACGTTCACGATGTGACACGCCGTGACACGACTGTTTTCACGTCACGCGCCCATCCCTACCCCAAAATACTAAAAATTAACACAATCTAACTCTGACACCTGCCTTCGTTGACTACGAAAAGAAATTCGACACGGGAGAGTTCCAAGCTATTAAGTAAGTAATGACGATTCTGGAACTGATTCTGGATACAGCAGCTTACTGGGTGATATATACAATCATATCACAGGACCGATTAAATAATTGACCCAATTACAAAAAATTTTTGAGTAAATTAGGGTGTGTTTAAAAACTTGCAATGTATACTTATGGGGATCAATGCGAATTGGGAATACTTAAATCACTTAAGGTACTCAGATGACGTAATACTAATAGCAAGCGAAGATAAAAAAAAATCATCAAAGCTTACATCTCAGCTAAATAAAAAATCAAAGAAGACAGACCTTGAATTATATATCTTAAAAAAAAGCATTGTCACTAAATAGTGACCCAATAGTAACTAAGGGAGAGCCAATCGAAACCGTGACTTTTTACCTATACCTAGCCCACAATATCCTTGTAAGTTAAAAAAAGAAAACAAAGATAATGAAATTGCTAGACGAACTATACTGAGCTGGGTAGCATTTGAAAAGATGTTAAACATACTTCGATCAAAAAAGCTTTTAAAGAAACTATTAGCAAAAATATATGACAGATATGTACTACTAAGGGTCAATTATGTGAAGGAGAGGAAATTTGGGTGAACAAGGAATATATCAAATAACAAAGGCAGCGCTCATATCTCAAGCAATGGAAGGTCCCTTTTGGAGAAACATTGATATGAATCTTCAAAGTTAGAACATGCAAAACTTTAGTTAGACCTGACTCATGCCAGTGAAACCGGAGCCGAAACAAACGTCTCAAAACAACTCTAGAAAGATTTCAAGTTCAAGATATATGACGGGACTACGGAAGAAGTAGATGTTGGAACGACCACGTACAGCGTATGAAAACAACAAAAATTGCACTTAGAGTAATGACACAGATTGTAACAGAACAAAGAGACAGAGAAAGACTTAAAAATTCTGGCGGGATAGCTAGACATTCATATCGTAAGAACAATAAGCTGTTTAGAGTACAAGCCAAAGGCTCAAAATATGTAGAAGAAGAGGAAGAAGATGAGCAATACCTGTTTTAATCACGGAAATCGGCATTAACATTAAAAAACGTTGGTAGGCTACGAAAAGCCTAAAGACAGATGGAGTAGTAGTAGTTGTAGGCCCTTTTTGTCAATTCCATGCCATCCCCTCAACCACCTTTATTATCATCCTCTTCGATGGGCTATTCTCTCTGCTTAAACCTTCCTGATTTTCTAAGAAAGATCAGAATATCGGCTCAGGGTAGGGAGTGCAACTTTTCCATTTGAAGCGTAGCTATTCCAAAGGTCTTCAGCGGCTGATAGGCCTTGCATTCTTCCAAGTAGTGAGAGGATGTTTTTGCATCCCTCCCACATCTTGGGCAAATGGGATCGTAGTCTGATTCTATCAGTGTTAGGTGCCTCTTTAGTTTACAGTGGCCTGTCAAGATCCCCATCAAAATATTTGTGGTTTTACGGCTCTCTTCCATTAGCCAGATCGATTTCTTTGAATCAAATTCTGCTATGTGATACTTTACCCGTCGACAACCTCTGCCCCCTTTCCAATTTTCGTCACTGGTCTTGTAAGCCCACGCGGTTAGAGCTGCTGGAACCTGCTGCCTGCTTATATCCAGAAAGGGTTCCCGTCCAAAACAAATGCCTCGGCTCCGAGTTTGAACTCGTCTGCCTTCTCATCTTGGACCCCCGTGTGTCCCGGAACCGAGATGATCTCGACGTACTTTTTCCTTGCCAATTCAGTTAAAGCGTCTCCACATTCCTGGACAAGCGCTGATCTTGACCTGGCCGAGAATATTGCTTTTAGTGTGGTTTTGCTATCAGAGCAAATACAATTTTCTTTTTATTCGGTTGGAACTTACCTCTTTTTTGCTCCCATTGTTTCCTTGTTGGGATAGTGGGAAAGTATCCTTTTTCTAACCTTAGCCGGTCTTCTGCTTCGGTTACCCTGTAGGCTGATAGAGGTATTTCTTTAACCGCCACATCGGCCATCTTTGCGTGGCCCGTGCGAACTCCTTGATCATTCCAAAGGCTCGTATTCCGCATTCTGAGGTGGGCAGCCATGGCCTCTCTCTTTATACAAATGTCGACGCGCTGGAGCCCTAATATTACCGTAATTGCGGCCATTAGGGTTGTCCTCATTGCCTCTGTAGTTCCGAGACAAGCTAGTCATTGGACCTTTGCTAATCTTACGGAAATGCTGGAGGGCTTTACACTAGGCCACCAGACCACTGAGCCATAATGAACCCTTGTCCTAAGAACAGGGAAGGATGTTTTAAGTTTAGTAAAACGTGGACTCCTGTAATACACGATCTAAAATATTACAACCACTGTGCGTCATACGCCCACGCTCTACGGATTACGCTGCATTTGAACGAAAAATTAGCGTTCCGTCGCTCCGAGCCGCTGGCACAGATGACTATAAATAGCTCCACACCGACCTTCAGTTCTTAGTGCGATTTTCACTCTGATGATGCTAGCTGCAAGGTCTTGCGAAACATTAGTCAAAATAGGTGCACAAACAGCAATAAGGCCGAATCTGCCTAAGTATCCCAGGAAACTCCCAAGAAACTCGAACAAGTGCCAACAACAAGCATGGCCATTGCGTGGAACCTTGCTCGAATTCACAAGGTACAAGGCATATTAAGGCAGAGAATACTGGGTGTTTATCTCCAAAGACTACGCTGTGTAAGCCGAAATTCTATGTTAAAGAGAATTACTGCAAATAACCAATAGTGATCTTCATAGGGTGGGATAAAACTTGCTACACTTTATCAGTAGTGTACAACTGAACTAATGACGGTAATTGCTTGAGTACGGATGTTTTTAACGGCTTAATATCAGTTTGAAAGTTTTGAAATTCCTTTCTTTAATTGCAATCGCAAGTAAGTTATATTGCTATTTAACAGCTGTTGCCGAATAAGAATAGTAGATTACGAATCCAATTCTAATATTTCTCGATGGAAATGTAGTATTGGAGATATAAGCGGAAAGCTTTTCAAAGGCTATCATTTCCATGCATTTTATTATTAGATCTTAACCCTTTTGATAAGCTCTTTTACTCGATCCATTTCAATAGAGCCGCAATTTTAAAAAGCGCTGAAGGTTTCATTATTTATTAAAATTTGGTAAATCAATAATTCACCAGAACACCTGTCACAAACTTTTCGGTGAGGTAGACTAAACAAGACCTCAAAGCAGGGCTTCAGCCGCTGCCATTAATGGGGAATCGATTTTGAATTTTTACTCTAATAGCAAAATTATATACCGATGAATCTAATTTTTGAAAGGTTTCCGTATTTCGTTACTTTAATGGTTCTTTCTCTTAAGCATGCTACAGTATAATTTCGCTACGGTTTTTCTTCAAAGTGTTACAGTTTCGTTGTTGCTTTATAGCAGGAATTATATTCTTAAATGGAGTTATTAAAATCATATGGCAATTTTGTGATACTGCTTTGATTTTTAGAAAATATTTTCACTTTAGTAGCTCTTAGCAACATAACCGTTATTTGTTGTTTTAGTGATGTTAAACACTTAAATAAAATATATATTGTTTTAAAACAGTTCACATTAACCGGTTTTTAAAAAAATAATAAAATAGTTGCTTTGACAAATCCATTTAATAGAAAATACAACCTTGAAGTCACTTGTGAGCTATGGATTTTAAAAGTCAATTCAAGCTGACTTGGTAATAGTGTCGTATTTTATTAATTACTTTAGAAAAGTTCTTCCAATCCTTCCGCTGCTGAAAAACAATATTCCTTCAAACAAAAAACTTAAAATCAAAGCATTTTCATTTGGACATGAGAAGGGACCCACAGAACTTAATTGATTGGTCACAAATTCAATTATGTATCGTTCGTCCGTTTGTCATGTGCAGCTTCGGTCTGTTCATGTGCGTAGTTTAATCCGAGTTAGTTGCCAAGAAATTTCGCATAAAGTAGTTTGTAAAATTTTTTAAGAGAAAGCATGTTCTCGAGTCGTGCTTTAGGTGACTTATTTAATAAACGGCAAGGAGTGGTACAGTTAATTTTTCTAAACGAGGGTGCAGTTATTTCGCATGAGTGTTTACAATAGTGTCTCCGCAATGAAGTGGTTTAAGAACTACGTTTATAGATTTCTCGATTTATAAATTACACGAAAAATAATAAGTGCTATTTTAAATCATCTTGAATAATATAACAATCTGTAAAGAGTTTTACACGAAACTTCCCTCGCAAGTGCGCTGCGCATCGATCATTGCAGATTGCAGAGTACTTACCCGGTATATATTTGACTGAAGGTATATTGGGTTTCGAGGTAAGTCGACATCTAATCCACATGCAAAATATCGTGTTCCTCCAATAAATACCGACAGAAATACCGACAGGCAAACCAACAGCCAGACAGAAGAAATTTAGAAATCATGTTTTCGTCATGTAGGCACTCTGAAACGTCTAGATCTGAAGAAATCTCGGAAGGTACTATTTTCACGAATACAATGCTTCGTCTGATTTACTCAGGGAACTAAAAATAGAATCTAGTATAAAGCTAATACGGTATGTAACAGTGCAGGTTTAGCCCCTCACGCGTTACTTGAAATTTATACATATGACATGTTTCGTACGCCTTAATGTTTGAATAGTTATTTGCCCTTTTGTCTGCTTAGCTAACTCAGTGAACAAGAAACTCTGAATTATCCCAATTCATATTATAGGAAGTGTTAATATTTGCCAAAATAGGAAGCTGGTCCCTTTTGTAGTATTCTCGAGCTGTACCTTGCTTCAGACAATGCACAAGAAAAAACAATTTGTTTACACAATCTATCAACTTTATAAAAACATAAAATTATTTAAATAAGCTGGGATTAACCGCTAGAAAAACATACGCGCGAGATAGCGGCTACCCGTATGCACATATGCAACATACATAAAACAATACCCATTAAAATAAATGCCATTAAAACACACACATCGAAATATCTTAAAAGACGGCCCTGACTTGAAGCCGACCCTGATAAAGTCGACTGCGATTTACACACATATTACTCGCTAACGGAAACATTCTTTCGTGCTTGTAAAAGCTTCTCCCAGTTGAACTAATGCCTTATCGCGTTTTACTTGTAAGAATTTTCCTGCGTGAAATTTACCTTGAAGTGGATCCATAGAATCTACTGCGTGCCCTTGAATTATATTCGTTCTGGGTTACGTCATCCATACCTCGCATGGCTTGCTTTGTGGAAAGCTACCACACCAATGCTTGTGATGTCACAATTTCGTAACGAATGCGCCCTTGAATATTGCACAAATTTGTGTACTCCTATGTAAACTAGAAAGATGACGTTTCTTTGAAACGCATTGAAGCCCTATCTTGATGCATTGAAAACCTATAGGCAGCAATTATTTGCTTTCTGCAGACTCCTAGCCGATCCTATTTAACTAACCTTTACTGTGATTTTCGTACAACGCACTTCTGGAGTCGCAGATACGTGTAGCCTTCAACCGGAGCTGGCTACGACTAAAGTTGAACTTCAAAATACCAGCGAAAGATGCTTAGAGCATCCCTTCGTTCCCCGAACAGGTTATCGCTGCACAAGCAAATTCAACTTTACAATACTCTTACAGCGCAGGGTCGGTTTTATGCACTTTTGTTATTCTAGAATACACTGCTTAGATGCAATTTACAATAATAAAATAAAAAATACAAGTTGGATTTAACTTTTAATTAGAATGAATATAAGGACTACAGCTAAAGAGTACCAAGACCTGTTTCAATTACTGGTGATCAACCAGCCAGTATTTGTTGAATCTTCAGTATTAATTAAAGTTCTAGTATTGATCTTCGGTATCCTAACCGAATCCATTTTATTTTCAAAGCTAGTTTCTTCCTTATTTCTGCTCATTGTGTTTATAATTTATTCATTTTTTACATTGTATTATAAGTTAAGTAGCGATTGAATTGGAATTAGCATATTCTGCAACTTTAAGCAGCTGTTAAAATGCCTGAATTTGCAAGATGAGTAACTGATGTTGTTTGATGGCTGTGATTAGTTATTTTCCTTCGTTTTACATCAAGCCCAACCTGCTATGTAGTCTTCTCCTAGAACAGATAATTCATGAACACCTACAGGGAGGTTTTTATACCAACATATACAGTGTGTCCCCGGATAGGTGAAACGACTCTTGTAAAAGGTAAAAAATTCTCGATTTAAATTTTTATTTTTTGGGGTTCAGCCCTGCTTGGTTAAAGGCGAATTTCCAACATAATTTCAGTTCTGAGAAATCAAGTATGCTTTTAAAATTTAAAAACAACCTACTTTTCTGTGAGGTAAAGTACCTTTTATGTGGCAAATACGACAAAAAGTTATTAAGAAAAGCTGTTTAGAATCAAAACATAGGCCCCTATACCAAATTTAAAAATTCGTTCTCACTATTTCTTTTTATGTTTATTTGTTTTATTTTATTTTGTTTTATTTTATTTCGCACTCCGCCAACAGCCGTTAGGCCAATTATAGGCGTCACTGTACATTTTATGGGGACTTACAACCCCACTAACGACTGTCATGATGTTATTATGACAACCATGACCAGAGAGGACGTTGCTTAACTCTGCTGATCGAACGTGGACGCTTGTTCAAGCTACACCACCCGGGACCCAAAGATCTCAAATCAAAGAATTTTACTTTTAACAAAGATTTTTATTGGAAAAACAAATACTTTTAACAAAGTTTTTTATTTCATAATAAAAAACTTTTGTTAAAAATAAAATTCTTTGATTTGGGAAATAAACTTGAAAGAAAATGTGAGAAATCAAAGTTGTCTCCGGATTTTGAAATTTGGTATAGGGATCTAGCTGTTGATTCTAAACAACTTTTCTTTATAACTTTTTGTCGTATTTGCCACAGAAAGAGTACTTTACCTTACAGAAAAATAACCAAGCAGGGCTGAACCCCAAAAAATTAAAATTTAAATCGAGAATTTTTTACCTTTCACAAGAGTCGTTTCACCTATCCGGGGACACGCTGTATAAGTAATTGTTAAGCTTCCAGTTGAGATTAGATGTGAAAAATAATCTGTCTGAGCTAGTATGAGGAGGATGTTTTTCCATAACTCTTTTATAGGTATAAGCGGAAATAGGCACAACTTTCTGAACCTCCTTTAGTTGTCTTTGTCAATATAGGATTATAGATTATTCTCCCGGTTTCATTATCATGATTGTCGAACATCCAACTCATTAGGAAAGTAAGACACTAAAACATACGCAGCTTCGTACGGCTGAGGCGCTTTCGGTGGCAGTTACTTTAAAAAATATTAACCTTAAGGTCTATCCTCGTCACAAAATTTCGTATAGCAGACACCCTTCCATAATAAAAGCAGAAGCGATTTGCTTACGATTTTCTTATTCACTTTGTAATTGTTTTCTTTATCTATCACGTGCACCTTTTAGACTTTTAAATTCCACGTTGCTAAACGGGTTAAATGACTTGCTATAGTTTTTGGAGCAATTTTCCTACAGTTCTTGTGCGACCGTATACGAATAAGTTTTAATAACGGATTCTTTATAATCTTGGCCACTGCTCGTAGATTTTTGGTATTATACGCGCAATCTTTAAGGAATTTGTGGTAAACTCGTAGTTTATACATTATCAAAATATTAAAACTGTCACCAGATAGATGTTTTAGTGGGAAACCTTATTAAATGGAACGCTTTTAATTACTTCAGTATCACGCCACTGATCGATGTTTGCCCCCAACGCATATTCATTTTGCACTTTCTGTTGCTTTTTATGCTTCAAAAGCACGAAACAAACTGACATTTTTGGATTATTGTATTTGACTGTTGAAATAAAAGTAAGTTAATCTTTGCGGTATTGAGCAGGGTAAAAAAATACTCCAAGGCCCAATGATGCCATACTATATCATTTTATTTTCGAAACAACCTAAGAAGCTTTTGTTAAAAATCAAGAATTGGATTGATGTGCACAAGTAATCAATAAAAATTAACCGACTAGTCGACGCTGTTAGTTCTGTGACAAAAATAAGGACCGTGAATTCAGGAAGTTTTCTACTTAACTGTAATACTTTTGTATGCTCTGGAACATTGCGTAAAGCAAATAATATTTGTTTGGTGTACGAGTATAAAGGACGAATCAGATTAAAATTTAAACTTTTACTTTTTCACTTAGAGTACATTTTCTTATGTGGTAAACATATACCCTACTCGGTTTTCCGTATAAGTATTCGAACGTGCCACAAATGTTAACTTGTACCAAATCGATAACAGTTTTTTTTGTTAATAGAAAATTAGCAATCAGAACAACGATATTCTATAAACTAATGTGCTAACATTGAACCTTAATGCTAGGAGTCTTTATATGACAGGATAAGAACTCTTTCAATGTGAAGTCCTCGTATTTCTCATCTGAGGTCGGCCAGCATCGATTCAGTCTTCTGTTGTCTTGGTGATGTAGAAGTGTTTGTATGAGAGGATTGCTGTGTCGTGATGTTTGTTACTTCTTTCTTGTATAACTTCGGTGATGAATGGAATGCCAAGATCATCGTGTAACGTTTGGTTCGATATATACCAGGGAGCGTATGTTATTTTACAAAGGATTTTGGATTCTGACCTTTGAAGGATTGTTACGGTCTTAAACTGACTTTACGACACCGCACCGGCTCATACAATAACGAAACGGCCGGCGCGGGCCGTAACTGACAAAATCGGGACGAAATATCTCCTAGGCCGCTACCCAGCCGCAACAAGTTAGGCCGAGCTAGACTTTCAGTGGAGATGGGCGGGTCCTTTAACGAGATTATCTGAGGGTAACGGCCAGAGGGTCGGTAACTAACGGTAAAATAATGAGGGCGCCACCAAGCCTGTCTTAACTCGAATAACCGGGCCTGGGCGGTTAGACGGGGGCGAAGTATTCAAGATACTCCATCGATAAGAATTCTCATGCGCTGCAAGCTCAAATAACAATTTCGTGATCGCAAATACTGGAATGGTAATATTGGGACTCTTTGGGCCGAGACTGCGCAACCACTGGACCTACCTGCACGCTCTGATCTCTCACGTCTCGCCGTACACCAATATTTACACTGTAAAAGGCGCTATCTGAAACAAAGCATGCACAGGTCGAATAGGAATAATACGTCCCTTAATTAAATATGCGTCTATTGGTCGATAACTACATCTGGGCAGCAAATCGTGCCGCCACGCTTATGTTAGTTCTTACGTTAAGCACCAGCTGATGGACGCGTTATGCTAGTAAACAACACACTATGGGTGGCCGGCCGCAGTGGGCTCGACACTTTACATATTAGAGTACAGTTTAGAAATACGCACTCCGGAAAAGGGCGCGTTAGTTAGCGATAACAGACGCCGACCTGCAAAGGCAACGGGAGCAGTGTAGCTAGCAGCAAAGCACGACGCCGCACAAATGCGCGACGATTTAATTGAAGGCCTAACTCGTGAGGCAGCGGGGCAGCGTGACTGCAATATTTGACCAGGAAGAGGGGCTAACATAGCCTCACTAAAGCATGCGAATTTGGAATAGTTGCCAGCCCCTGCTACGTCGCCCACGCAGTCGGTGGCTGCGGTTAACACCTGATAAGCAAAGCACAAAGCCCTCGCAAACATAAACAAAGAGCTCGAACAGATTAGGGCGCGCCAGGCTCAGCACGGCGAGGCGTTGATTCCATTTATGTAATAATCGGTACAATATAGCGAAGCTCGCGCACCTAACGTTACTGAATTAAAAGTTAGCACAAACGTAACACCAAAACATAGGCGCAGAGTTATTTAGCTATTTAGGCGATGAAACGCGAAACTCGCGCACATGAACTTACTAGTAGGCTACCAAAGTAGCGTCTTGAAGCATGGTGGCCTCAAACCGGCATTAAAAGCCGCGACAAGCAAGCAAGGGGCACGCATCCGCCCACACAAAGTTGAGCACAAAAGCACCACCGCTCGCACAAGCGACAGTTAATATGTTTAAATGGTCGTAATTACAAATACCTTAGTCCGTAGACGGTCTATGAGAGTTGCGTGCAATCAGTTGGTAGAAGGCGACAGTCTGTGGCAGCTAAATCGCCGAAACACGGCATCTGGGGTAAACGGGCTGGAATCCGCCAAGATGGCGGCGTTAGGACGCTCTCCTGAGAGCACACTTACGGCGGCAAAGAGGCCTACTTCGTCCTGCCTAGAAAGATCCTCGAAAACAGCGAGTTGCAAAGGGAAAGCCCCCTTTCTCACAAACGCAGAACTGGCCCCGTGAAGCCCTTCACACACCTACGCTTTGGCGTAAAGACTTGCCACTAGCACAATCACACGCGACCTCTTAAAGGCGAAACAGTTTATGGCATATTCGCTGAAACAGCACGGGAAATAGGAAGGCTTTCACAGCAACGGTACTAACAAACAACGGCAATTACACAACATTCGCTGAAACAGCACGAGACGGGAAAACCAGGCTGGCGTCCCCGCCAATGGCGGGAACGCCGCGAAACGGCACACTCTGCGACTTCTTCGATTAACGGCGCTCGGCTGAATGCCCCGCAAGGAGCGTTACGACGCTTCAAGTGGCGTGAGCCAAAACGGCGTTACCACGTGACTCTCGACAGCCAATGGCGATGCGCTCAATAAAACAAATAAGTTCCGGTAACAAAGACAGCCAATGGCGATGCGTCCAATAAAACAAATAAGTGCCGGTGACAAAGATAGCACGAAGCCTCGCAGTCGCCTCAACGGCGTGATTTCTAAAAGGTTCGGAATTCTTGCGAGCGATAACACCCGGCTGCCAAAGTACCAGCAAAGGGGTGCTCCAACTGACGAGAAATACTGCGTTTGGGGCCAAATATGTGCAAAATCATTATTATGGAATTAGGCGATGGAGCCAAATAAGTAACTAAAAGGGTTTAGCATACGGGCACGCTGCCCTAAAGCCTAGGTGGCTAATTAAAACACCAAAATGACCTGACAGGATGCCAATATTGGACATGCTGGAGCAACCCCATAATTCGATGGCATGCGTCAAGATGAGAATTACTGTTGTCTTGTATAGGAATATTTTCCTCTAGTGGTAGATGTGATCTTCTTCCAAGTAGCCAGATAACTCCTTAAATCTCAGATCTATCTGCTCTTTTCTTTGGTATGTGTTCCCTGCATTTAAGTTGATCGTCTATAGCCCAGTCAACGAAGATCCGTTTTAGCGTTTGAAAAATATAAATCGGAAAGTTTTAAAATTTGGTGAGGATGTTTATTTGGGCGTACTATTGAATATATAAAAAGTTCTAAAAAATTCAAGGTCAGCCGGCGTCGCCATCTTGGAAAGAAGGTACAGTTTTATAGTTTTTTGCAAATATTCTATGAAATATCAACTTTATCACAAAAACTGATCTAACAAAAATGAAAGAGCATGAAATTTCCAACAAAAACGCATAACACATGTTTTTTGTCAGTGAAATACTTTCCTCGAAAATGCCCAGCGAATGTTCCGTGGATCGATAAATACTTGTCTGAATGGTCCAACCACAGTCGACGATGACAATGAAGATGTCGATGAAGATGGATATGATCACCGGACGTTAACAGACACGAGCCCAACTTATCTTGCAGAAAGCGTCAATCTTCAATTATTGATGGATCCGTTAGATTTTCCTGAGATGGTAGATGAAGCCATACCCGGACCCAGCCACATTGAAAAGAGAATGCGCCCATAATGGTAATAATCAAGTGAGTATATAATATATCTATAATATATGAATTTCAAACAACAATCTACAACTCCAAACTTGTTTCGTACGTTATGATTATTTATTGTTTTAATATTTATAACCCATATTTTCTATAATATCAGTGTCCCGAAGATAGTTTTAAATACACCGAAACGTCGAAAAAAACATTTTAACAATTATTATCCAAAATCCCAACAATAATCAAACTTATTGAATTACAAAAGATCATAAATAACCAATTTATTAGTATATAATATTTTTAAAATACATTTTTCAATAATCTTTTTTCTTGCAGAACTATAAAAGTTATCACCATCGAAAATATGAAACATTTTGAAGCAGAAATTTGGATAACGTTATCCCACTGCCCGCGTTTACAGCGATTTATCGATCCACGCAACATTCGCTGGCCATTTTCGAGGAAACTATTCAACTGACAAAAAAAAATATGTTATGCTTCTTTGTGGGAAATCTAATGCTCTTTTATTTATGTAATATCAGTTTTTGTGATGAAGTTGATATTTCATAGAATATTTGCAAAAAAACTATAAAACTGTGCCTTCTTTCCAAGATGGCGGCGCCGGCTCACCTTGAATTTTTCGGAACTTTTTATATATTGAATAGTACGCCCAAATAAACATCCTCGCCAAATTTTAAAACTTTCCGCTTTTTTTATATTTCCTTCGTTGACTGGGCTACTAAGTGTAATCCTAGATATTGCAAGGAGCAAGTTTGTGGACTAAGGGAGTTGTTGAAGGTATGTGGTGGACATTTGCTTTTATTAAGGTGAAAGTTATTTGTGCTGATTTGGATTCATTAATTTTAATTTTCCACTCCTTGGTCCAGTCTTGTAGGGTATTCTGGTGATCTTGGAGATAAGGTGATGCTATTATAAGATTTTCATGGCTTGCAAAGATAGCTGTATAATCAGCGAAGGTTCCAATTTGATGTTATTTGATCTAGTAGAGTGCTGTTATAAACAGTTTTGGGGAGATGGTGTCCCCTTGGCGTACTCCTCTGTTAATCGCTATAGGACGTGAGTCTTCGAACATTTTAATGTACATCTTAGAGTTTTTATGTATGTTTTTAATCAATGTAATATAGCGGCTGTCTATTCTACAGTTTGTCAGGGACTTCAACACTGCCCACATTTCCACCGAATCAAAAGCCTTTTCGTAGTCGATGAAGGCGATGTATATTTCGATGTTGTATTCATTGCATTTCTCGAGTGTTGTTCTGAGTGTTTGTAGATGGTCGCAAGTGTTGAATCCTTTCCTGAAACCGGCTTGCTCGCAAGGTTGGTAAAAATCGATTTTATTTGTTATTCTGTTCGTTATTATTTTTGTGAAGAGCTTATATAGCTGTGACAGCAGGCTTATTGGCCTGTAGTTTTCTATTTTTGTGTTGTTTCCTTTTTTATGTATGAGAATAACTTCGGCCAAGTGCCACGCTTTTGGTATATTTCCTTGTTCTAAGCATTCATTATAGATCCTGCACAGTTCTTGTTTCAGTCTGAGTCCACCTTCTTGTAACATTTCCGCCAGTACGTTGTCTGGGCCAGCACATTTATTCCTTTTTAAGTTTTTTAGGGCGTTGTCGAGTTCTTCTATATTTATCTTGGGAATTTCTTCTGATCCTATATTTCTTATACTTCGTTCACTCTGTTCTTTCTGTTGATTGGTAGGGTTTACTTTCGATTCGTATAGTTCGGAGTAAAATGATGTAATTTCTTCCAGTATTTCATTCTTGTTCGTTAATATATCACCTCTTCTGTTCTGGATTTTGTTCATTTCTTTTTTGCCAAGGTTTATACGTTTTCTTATTACTTTCGGCCCCCTGTTATTTTCGATTGCGTTTTGTATTATTCTGGTGTTATGTTTTCTTTTGTCTTTTCGGAGTTCCTTTTTTATAGTTTTATTCAATTCTGTAAGTTCCGTTTTATCTATGTCATTTTTTATTTTTAGGTGTCTTCTTCTTTCGATTAGGATTTTTGTCGATGTGCTGATTGGTCCTTCATTTGAGGATTTGTCTTTTGTTGCTATTTCTTCGGCTGCCTTCAGAATTATTTTTGTTATTTCTTCCGTGTGTCGATCCAGTCCATTTTCTTCTATGGTTGTGGTGTTATTTTGTACTCCTTCTGAGACAAGTTCTTGATGTTCGAGTTTGTGTTCTTTTAATTTGATCGTGTCAATTTGTTTTGTTTTAGCTCTGAATGTTTTTGCTCTTTCATTTTGAAGGTTTATATGTATTTTTGCTCGTACCATCCTGTGATCACTTCCTGTGGAAAATGATGTTAGGACGCCAACATCTTGTACTATTTGTTTGTTTTCTGAGAGAATGAAATCGATCTTATTTTTTGTAGAGTAGTCTGGACTTCTCCAAGTCCACTTGCGTTCTTTCCGCTTTTTAAAGAAAGTGTTCATTATATACATGTTATTACATTCAGCAAAATTGATCAGAAGGTTACCTCTTTCATTTCTTTCATCTATTCCATGTTCGCCCATTGAGTGTTCTCTGTCTTCCAGTTTTTTACCTACTTTTGCGTTAAAATCGCCTATTAGGAGTGTGTATGATGTTTTGTCGTTTTTAAGGCAGTCATTTATTCCTTCGTAGAATAGGTCTATTTCCTCTTCGTCGTGGCTGCTAGTGGGGGCATATATTTGGATGATTTTAAGAGTTTTGGTCTTGTTGAGTTTTAGTGTAATATAGGCCATTCTATCTGATACACCTTTATATTGTGCCACATTATTAGCAATTCTCTTGTTTATCATAAATCCTATTCCATTAAATTTGTGTTCTTCTTGTCCTTTATAAAACAGCGTGTGTCCCGATTTTAGCTTTATCAGATCTTCTTTTGGTCGTCTCAGCTCGCTTAGTCCGACGACATCCCACTTGATTCTATCTAGTTCATGTTGTAGTTCGTCTAGTTTTTCGTCAGTTGAGCAGGTTCGTACATTATATGTTGAGATAAAAATAGTCCTGTTCCTTGCCGGGTCGTTTTTTCTTTGACAGCCTGATCCATCCCAGAAATTCTTAACACCCTTTGCCCTTCTCGTAATCCTATCGCTGTCATGATCGGTGAGTTGAGGGCTGCTGGGGACTGAGGGCTTTTGCTTATTTGGAACAATCATGAGGGAGTGTATAGCCATAATGTACAGCGCTGGCCGGACGTCTTGGTATAACAGCACTCCAAGACGTCTTCAATCAGCTAGATTGGTCAAACAAGGGAATCAATGTAGATGGTCGTTTTCTCAATCATTTACGTTTTGCAGATGACATTGTATTAATAAGTAAGTCGCAAGAAGAACTACAAACAATGATCACTGAACTAGATGAAACATTAAAAGCTATAGGACTAAAAATGAACATAACCAAAACAAAAATTATGACAAACACAAACAACAATATAAACATAACATTGAATGAAAGAGACGTCGACATAGTGGACAGTTACATATATCTAGGCCAAAAAATAACAACCGCAAAAGATAGCATCAACGAAGAAGTAACAAGAAGAATCAAACTGGCCTGGAGTGCATTCGGAAGACTTGGCAACATTCTGAAATCTCCTGAGATTCCCAACAACCTGAAACGCAATGTATATAACCAATGCGTCCTACCCACCCTCACATATGGAGCAGAAACCTGGAGTTATACTGCCACCAACATAAAAAGAATGGCAAAAACCCAGAGAGCACATGAACGTATCATGCTGAATATTAAACTTTCAGATAGAATAAGAAACTCCAACATAAGAAATCAAACCAAGCTGATTGATGTCACCCAAAGAATAACCCAAATGAAATGGTCATGGGCTGGACATATTGCACGGACCAAAGATGATAGATGGACAAAACGCATAATGGATTGGCGCCCAAGACAGACAAAACGGAGCGTAGGCAGACCAAACACAAGATGGAGAGACGACATCGTGAAGGTGGCAGGAACAGGATGGCAGCAAATCGCACAAGACAGGCATAGATGGAACAACAGAGGGAAGGCCTACATCCAGCAGTGGATGGATATAGGCATATCGTGATCGTGATCGTGATCTAGTAGATAAGTCTGTTGTATATAGTAAATAAAGCAGACTTTATCGGGAATAAATCTGATATTTCACCGTTTACTTTGGTTCTGGATTGACGATCTCTTAAGTAGGATTTTAACAGCTCAAAATATGATGAAAGAAAGCGCTTGATTTTATAGAAAAGTCCATCATGCCATACCTTGTCAAATGCTTGAATTATATCCAGGAAGGCCGAAGTACAATAATTTTTGTCTTCTAGAGATTTATTTATTTCATGAACGATTCGGTGGCATTGCTGGATCGTTGAGTGTGATTGCGGAATCTGAACTGGTGGTCTGTAATTATATCCAGACGTGAACTAATTTTGTTGAGGAGCTGTTTTTCGGGTAATTTGGAGATAACTAACTTATGGGTCTATATAAAGATACATGATTTGAAATTTTTCCGGGTTTGCGGATCTGTATTATTTTAGCTAGCTTTAACTATTTAGGAAACTACTTTAGTCTTAAGACGGCATTTAATATGCAAGTTAGGATTACGATGCCTTTTTTGGAAGCCTTTTCAACAGTTTTGGGGTAATTTGATCAGGACCAGGTGATTCTCTGTTATTTAAATGGATTATTGTTCTTTTAATCTATGTTGATGTAAATGTAGTAAAGGTACTGTAGGAGGTAAATCGTCATTTACAAAGTTTGAGATATCTCGATCTGGTATAGTAGACGCAAAGATACTTCGGACAGAGCGAGCTTTAAAAGTTAAACCGCAAATGAGTTTACTATTGTTAGTCCGCTTAAGTCGTGCCAGGTATACGCAAAGGTGGGAATATTTCCAAGGTGGTATTTATTTCGTTTTGTAGTGAAGTTTCTACTTAATTTATATTTAATTATCTAATAATATTGAATGACAAAATTAATTTTACTAGGTAAATAGACACATTATGCGATTATGCCCTGATTGAGGAATAAATTATTTTTGCTCAAATGACATTCCTAGATAAGAGAAATCGACATTTAATGTTTCGTCGCGTCATATTGGCATTAAAGTATGTATTTACAACTACATCCCTTCCAGTAATTAGAATGAAAGATAAATTATATAAATCACTTGACTTGTCTTTACTTCCCAAATTTAATAATAACGTTGCTGTTATACTTTGACGCACGTTAATTATCATCTAGTATTTGTGTTGTGTTGTATTTTGTGGAATATGTGGAGACCATGGGATACTAATGAAATTGAGGATGAAGTTGAAGAAGTCGCTGCTCCATGTGATGAGTTAGAAGAAGTTGATGATGCGGCAGAGAGACCAAGCCAGCGATCAATGCATTTTTTATCCGACGATGCGAAAAACATAGTCTTGAATGTATACAACGCACTAATTTCTGAAGGAGAAAGCAATGTTGTGAGAAGAACTGCGTTTTTAACTAAAGTGCCAAAAAGTACGGTTTTTCAAATTGCGAAAAATCAAGCGCTGCCACGTAAACGGCGTTCTGATTATGGGTGTCACAAAATATTAACAAAGCCTAATGAACATGCAATACGCGGCGTAGTTTATGACATGTATAAAACTAATGTGGTGCCAACAATTGTTGTTTTTTGTATATATCAATCAATAAACTGTAGTTATTTGTTGCATATACATATTTTCTATAATTTTTTGTCTTTCTTGATTGTATCTTTTTTTATTAACAATGTTGTTAAATAAAAATAATAAGTTTTTAAACACTAACAAACATTGCGTTTCCGTAGCCGCATTTCGATTTTAAGGATATGGATTTGCTTGTGAACTATTACAAAGGGATTGTCGTGTGTACAACATAATCCCACCTGCCATGCTCATTAACCTTTAAGTAGTAGCCTGAGGCGTCCGAAATATCTTTGCTCCAACTATATCTTTACTTCTTTTACAACTTACAGCACTGTGTGATCTACAATATTTTACACACGCAAAAGGTCTTATACAATACTTTTTGGTATGTCCGTTTAGTTGACATCTTGTGAATTGGATTAAATTGTTCTGATACTAGCATTTTCGGAATTCCATAGACAATCTTGTTTTCTGGAAGGTACAATTTGTACTACACATTATTGCAACAAAAACATATTCAGTGGCGTTTTATTCTTTTTATTTAATACATTGATGATGTTTCTAACCTTGTGTCTCAGAGTTATGAGTTCTTCTTTGATATCTTGAGTCTCCAATGAATGGTGTAGATATTTTATTACTACTCTGTAGGCCCTTTCCTCTTTCAATTGGTAAGCGTACGATTACTTATTATCTTTTATGAAGTTAGATAATTTTCTGTACAAATCTTGAGTAATACAATTTATTTTTACGATATCATTGGACATGTTTTTAGTAGTGTATTGTTCTTCTTCAATAGAAAATGTTGACAAGTTCTGTTATCTAGGGTGTATAATTACTGCTAAGGGAGGCACTGAGGACGACATCCAATGTAGAATTAAAAAGGGACAGCAGGCTTTCGGAATGCTTTCAAAAATATGGTCTTCGTCTTGCATACTTAGAAGTACTAAACTGCGTATCTTTAACTCTATTGTTAAGTCAGTGTTGCTATACGGTTGTGAGACATGGAAGGTAACAGTAGCAGTATCCAACCAGTTACAAGTATTTGTTAATAGATGTCTAAGAAGAATCTGTTGTATCTTCTGGCCAGAAAGGGTTTCTAACGAAGAACTTTGGAGCATGACAAACCAAATTGAAATCTCCAAAGAAATCCTAAAAAGAAAGTGGGGATGGATTGGACATACCCTACGGAGGAATCAAGATGACATCGCAGTAACGGTATTGGACTGGAATCCGCAAGGAAAACGAAAACAGGGCAGGCCACAAACAACATGGAGACGAACAGTGCTTAAGGAATCAGAGCAATGTGGAAAGAGCTGGAGGGAGATCAAAGCACTTGCACAAAACAGAGTTCGTTGGCGAAACTTTGTCTCAGCCCTATGCTCCAGTTAGGAGTTTTTGGGAATATATATATTGTTCTTCTTCGGCGACCTCTGCTAATTCTTTCGTCATTTCCGGGAAGTTGACTACTCCATATATAGGAGGGGTTTTTGGGTTATTTTTTACGGCTAGATATACGGTTATGGATTCTTCCATGATCTGGGTTAAGGCACTGTATCTGCGGGTTAAATTTATATTATACATTGCAGGTTGTTTATTTCAGAACGTTTGCCTTCTTAAAATTCTGTTAATTACTTGCCAGCATTTTCGTCACTAGTTGAAATAATTCTTTCAATCTGTACATTTTGATTAGAATGTTGTGATTGTTGATATGAATGTTGTTGCGAGGGATAAAACTGTTCGCTGATATTGCATAAGGCCCGCTGTTGACATTATTTATGACATATTGTTGCTTATAAAACCAGGACCGCTTTCCGTAGGAAACATTTTTAGAAATTTTCACAAAGAAGTTTTAAGGCTAATGTACTACTCACAATGATTAGTTTATCACATAAAAATTGACCTTACAGTCAACGGTATCACTCCACTTCACTTGCAGTCTGATATATCAACGTTAGGTTTTGACAGTCAAAGGAGCACTCATATCCATAATTTTGAGTCAGTAATTTGGTATCATGGTGCAAGCTCATATTGGTCATGGATTAAATTTAAGGGATCATGATTAGCTCGAAATGCAAGGAATTATATTCCCATTTCAATGTTAGATTTGTTTGATTTTAAAGAGTTGTATGTTTAATTCCTGTTGTTGTGGTTCATTCAGTACATCTCTGAGTTTTGTACAATGTTGCATATGTTGTATATACACATTGTTTGTGTATACATTTTTAAAGTAGGTATTGTAATTTTACAGTATGCTGGTATCCACCGTTATATGATATAAAAAAATAATTAATTTCGTCATTCATTCAATGAACTATTTTTCAAAAACCATTTAAAAATACTGCAGGGTATTATTACGTAGCTAGAGAAATTAAAACAACGTAGTTGTCTTCCCCGAAATCATCGGCATATTTATACTTGAACTTAAAAATCATGTACTAAAATACGAGTATAAACCTTTTAGGTGTCATTACGAATCTCAAAATGGCATGCCATTTTCAGGATTATTCGTAAGTTTGTATGACAACGTAACCGCGAGTATCTATAATTTTGTGTTTGTTACAGAATTGCGAAAAACCTTGAACGCAATACGTTGCAAAATTAGTGTTTTTTTACTGCCTTCACTCATTGGACTACATTTACCGTTGTGAAAAAGTACGCCCATTTTCCAACTTGTTTTACAAACTACATAACAAACTGTTTTATAGTTCGTTCTAGAATTCCTAGCCCACACTAGTAATACTGTTCCTCACAGTAACGGAATTTCTTATGAAATCGAGGTGGACATTACTGTGGATAATTAAAAAAACGTATTAGCCTGTATGTACTCTATATCGTTATTCTGAGTCATTAGAAGAGGCGGAGGATACTTGCTTGGATTAGGTCGAGTTTAATGAAACTAATGATTGTGGTTATTCAAATTACGAAAAGTCTGAAATGGCTAACAAAATAACAGTGACGAAATTTCTGATAACATCTAGAAAGAAACTACTGTTGGTAATAATTAAAAAATGTGTTGATGATTCGACCAATTATTTCCTTGGTAGAAACGGTAAAATTGAATTAAAGAGAAAATTTTTGTCTCCACTTTATTACGTTGTCATAATTTGTAAGGCGTTTTATGCTAGTCTTCACATGTAATTTGAAAAAGTAATGCATACTCGTATGGGTGAAAGTATGGCATGTTAAATATCAAAACTTTTATTTTATAGCCAGAGTAATTGATGAAATAATGCATTAAGGTAGGCAGTACAAAGAACTGTTACATAATAGAATGGCAACAGCAATTAATTAATTAACATGATATCTTGCGTTTGTTCAATTACCAGTTAAAATCTGTATAAAAACAGATGTAAAATATGTTTAAAAATTTATAAATATTTAATTAAAGAAAACGCAGTCTCGTGTTTCGGAAATAGGACGGAAAATTGAAAAAATGTTTTTTATCGAAATGTCTACCAAAAATTATATTTCTTTTGTTATTTTTAAGTAATATTGCTGAATAATAGTCAATTAGGTACATAATCAATACATCAACAAAAAGGGAACGTGCGCCATTACAATGCATGAAATAAATAGCCGCCAGGAGCTTTACGCGATATTCTTTAAAACAAAGAAGCACTTTCGGTCCACTTGGATCGCCATAAACAACACTCTACTTCTTCTTGCATATATCTAGCATGCAGTCTCTATGTGCTTTTACCTCCGACATTCACTCCGTATCTCTCTCGTCAAACCTGAAAATAAAGCTTTAAAATAGCCGCGATGTAAAATAAACAAGTTAGAGCACTTCTAAGGACTATTCTTCTTTGTCATTCTGAGAGCGAGATTTCCGTAATTCCATTATCCGTATTCAGTTCGCGCCTCTTCTGGAAACATATTCAGCATAAATATAGTTCCGCTGATTCCCACAGGGCTCGAGGGCGCAACGGTCGAGACCTGCTGAAATTTTCAATTCGCAATTATCGGCTCTTCGAGACCCTTGATTATAGGCTTCGCTGCTCTGAGCTGCTTAGCTCTGACTTCTTTTGGGATTGGGATTTTTAAAAGCGACAGAAACTGCCTTAATACAATTAGTATAATTATCTACAAATATACGCAAAGCATGGATAGTTTAGTTTTATTTTATGGTATGCCAGGATAAGCTTGCAAAATATTTTAACGGGAAGGAAATAACACGTCCCAGTAAAACGGCACACCAGAGTTTTAGCGAATTCTATTACAATGTCATATTATGAGTTCCATTTGTAAGATTGAAAAAATATCATGCTAAAGATTTTTTGAAAGGAAATGTGTATGTTAGTACTGTCTATTTTTTAAGCTGTTGTAGAGTTACTTTACCTTATGTAGTAATCGGCGTGACAAAACAATAAATAACTACATAGGCACAATTTGTTTGTCACAATGCTCGTTGATTATTATATGTAATTTTATAAATAAGTAATATATTAACCATAATAACCACTCGAAATATGTGTTAAGTTTTAGGCTTCGAATTTGTAATAAGTTACTGAAGATTTCTTCGTCTAATTTTTAGTGCTTCTAATAAGATATATTATACATATAATATATATAATTCTGTCACTATCATACTATAATGCTGAGTCAAAAACATTTGCAATATGTGCTAAGTCAATTTAAACTCAACATGCTGTTAATAAAATCGAAATCACTGATCGTTTGTTGTTGCCTTTACAGCAAATTAAACTTCAATTCAACAATGCGTGACGCTAAAATTGAGTCTCTTAAATATATTTTATTATACATATACTAGCAACCAGTGAGACAAATGTCTCATTTAATAAAACAAAAAAGACCGTTTTTCAAATAGAAAGCGTATTAAATAAAAACAATAATATTTTTTAAAATCACGTGATTGAAATTCGGTTGCTGACCTGACATGACCATTCCAAACATATAACTTTCATAACTTTTTTCTCTATCTCTTACGGTTTGGCTGCTGAAACAGCGTCCCGGACGGACCAGCGTCCCGGACGGACGGAAATCACGTGATTTCTCGAAAACCGGAAGTGTCACGTGACTGAAATTCGGTTCCTGACCTCACATGACCATTCCAAACATATAACTTTAATAACTTTTTTCTCTATCTCTTACGGTTTGGCTGCTGAAACAGCGTCCCGGACAGACAAGTCTATTAGATAAAGGATAATACTTACAGTTATCTGTGGTTAGTTACACATTTCTTATTAATGGCACAGTACCTGCTGCAAAATAAACTCTTTTAATTTTTAACACATGCTATGTCGCAAACCAAAATATTTGCTTGCATGTTTGAAACGGTTTAACCGTTCTATCTGTTTTTAGCTATTATTAATTTATAAAGTAGTATATGTTCTAAATGTTTAAAATGAAGCTTGTAATATTGATTCACTATACTTCTGTTTCTAAAACAGGAGGTCAAATTATTTCTCTTTAGGTTATAAAGTACGTATGTTAAGATGAAACGCCAATCTAATATTTAAAATGACATTGTAAAGAAATATATTACCTGAAACTAATATCGCATCATTGTAGTTAATTATTAAACAGCCTCATTGATTGCAGATGTAATCCAGTTGATCGAGATTCTTTCAAGGTTCCTTTTTCTGGTTGGTGGTCTTCATCGACTACCTTTATTGGCTCTTGGTCGTCACTCAAAGATCGTCTATGTTCATGTATTATCGTCTTACTACGTGACCTGTCCAATTTCACTTTTGCTTTGTAATGCACAATGTAATGTTCTCAACGCCTGTTATTCTTCGTATTCCTCGTTTCTGACTCTATCAGAGTTAAACCAAGTACAGACCTCTCCGTTCTGCGTTGTTTCACCTGCAGTTTCTTTACTGATGCTTTGCTGAGAATTGATGTTTCTACTCTAGGTCTTGAAGAACGCAATTATTGAAGGCTTTACTTTTCAGGAACTGGTTGGAATGTCTGTCTTAACGATATCTCGTAATTTTTAATGTAGCCCAACCTAAACTTATTTTTCTTAACAGTTCATACGTTTGGTTGTCTCTACCGGTTTTTATTTCGTGCCCAAGATAGGTATATTTTACAACTGTTTCGATTTCAATATTTTTGAGTTTTATCGGTTCATTGCTGCTTGGTTTCGTTATACTAAATTTTCAAATTAAATGTTGTGTCGCTTGCAGCAATCCCAATAAAATTTCACTGGGATCGTGGTAATTTTTCGCTATTAGAACTGTCAGCTGCAAAAATGAGATCCATTAATAGCAACTCCCATAGTTTTCCACTCCTAATTAAATGCATGTTTTAGGACTGTAATAAATACTTTTCGAGATAAGGTGAATCTTTGTCTAATTCCTCTGAAGGTATCTTCTGTTGTTTGTGGTTGTACATAGATTTACAGTTCTTGTGGCATTTTTCTATATTTGTTAAATGTATTAGTATATGGATGGTAGATTCTGCCTTCGTTCAGTGCTCGTAAAATGGAAATAATTTCCACAGTATCGGATTTCTTTTGAAAGTCAAAAACATTAATACTGGGAGTTTGTTATATTCTATTGCGTTTTCGATCAAAACTTTAATACATTACAATCGGTCATTAGTTCCATAGTAAGAGCTCGATTTCAAATTGATCCCTTGGGTGATAGACGTCTAGTTTCTTTTTTAGTCTAGTGGTTATTACACGAGTGAGTAGGTACCTATTCTGTACCAACGGGTTAGAAGGCTAACAGGTCTACAGTTTGACAAATGTATTACGTCTCTTTTTTTGTGAATAAGTTTCAGTGTGGAGCATGTCTTGAGTTTGCGGACGTAAGTTGAATAATTAGTGCAGAACCTCCAAGTTTTATTACCTCTATGATAATTCTGTTTTCCCTTGGAGCTTAATTATCTTTAACTTTTTTAAGGGTGTTATAGATCTGGGCTTTGCAGATGTCAATAATTTCTTGCAATTTGCAACTGTAAATGTCCCGTGTGGAGATGAATGTATTTCTTCTCTATTTGATTTTAACTTTTGCGTTTTATTTTATAGTTTGGGAATTTCTTTTTTTGTCTATTTTTTTTTAATTGCGTATGTCCTTATGAATGTATTTTAACGCTTCCTTGCTTATAGAGTTTATTATTTTGATTATTGGATAGAAAAAAAAATGAATTTTTAAAAATATTTTCTTTAAGCTACTCTTTTATCTTAACCATAACCTGCAATTTTTAGTAAAAAAGAGCTACACCAGTATTTGTTAAACTGGGTGATATTTTAAATTAAAATATGGCGTACTTTTGATACATATTTCAAATAGGCGTTACTCATCTACTAACTGAAACGCGGCTTTCACAATAATGCTTTTACTTTAACAGTAATGAATAAAAAACTGAAAATCAAAAGCTTTAAATAATTGAAAAGCTCTAGTTTTATAACTTATTTAGGCTATAAATTCTTTAAAATGAAGGACTAAGGAAAATAGTAGACCTTTTCGTTTAAGAAATCCTCTTCATTTCCAAGTATTTATGAAGTAAGCTCAAAAACAGCAAAAAATACGGAAGAACAGCTTGCTGAGTCTTATAAGCCATCCATAATTTGGTTCGTGTTGTTAAAGTATCTTGTTAGCAAGAATTTTTACTTCTCTCGTCTGAAAGACCAAGAAAGTATTGTAATCGTAAAAAAATCACATTCCGAGATTTCTTCCGATCTTCACGTTTCGAGGCCCTTCTGCTGTCTGTCCATCGGTTAGTGGTATAGCTCAAAAACAATTGGTTGGAGAAAGTTGATATTTTGCATGCGGATTCTATGTCTACTTGGAACAAAACCGAATATACCTTCGGTCAAAGATATCGTGGATAAGCACCTTACAAAAATTAAATTTGTCTACTTATGCTGGAATACTAATAATTTGCACATAGCTCAAGTTTTACCATTGGCGAAAATGGGACCCAACAGATACAGAGTAAATGTTCTAAATAGACAAAAATTGACAATAATAGAGGTGTTGTATATAATCCAATCGCATCAGCCATATGCGAGGCAGTCCTTCGGGGCAGAACGTGACCAAGGTGCGGGTTTAGCGCGACGTGCTGTCAAGTGTTGAATTCTACCACTTGCAATGTTTTTTAATTTTCAAATTGATATAATTTGCATTATCAAGTCTGTTCTTTTATTGTTTCAGTATTATTAAGAACGTTAAGGTATTTTTACCTCTAGTTTTCTTTGACTTTTTTTGTAATTTTTGGTGTCAATTCAGTTGCGAGGAAAGTTTTGAGTAAAGCCCTTTACAGATATTTTTATCTGCAAGTTGACGTAATTCGCTCGTGCTAAGTTCCGTATAAACACTTTTACAAATCGTTGCTGTCTGTGCATCCATATAGACTAAAGTTTAGCTTGACATTGCAGCTTGCATCTTCAGGGTCAATATTCCTGACCAAATAATGGATGGCTTGTAAGGGTTCACGGGCTGCCAACGAGGCTAGCTATAACACGAATCCTTGTTTGGGTTCGCAAGTGTAAAACACATAACCCCAGAAGTGCTGATTGTTCAGTAACAAAAACGAGGCGGTCTAACCCAAAATTTGATTTTAATATGGACAATCAGAGCCTATTAGATTGGGCACTACCACTAATGGTACTAAAGTGCTGTCCAGTTAAAATTAGAAAAAGAGTAAATTAATGAATCACTAGAAGCTTCAGAGAGCTGTAGGTTTCCTAATCTTAAATTTTAAATCCAGTATACTTTAAATAGCGAGGATACGGAAGCTCTGACCTTCCGCCTTGCAGGCCAAGCTCCTTCATGGGGTGTTAGTGCCTCAACATTATTATTATTTATACTTCAAATATTTTATTGTATTTTGTTCAACATTTTATTGGATACTAGCAAGATGCCCGTTCTTCGTACGGACGGCAAACGTTTGTTTTTTCTTTTAAATCTGAAATTAATTCTAGAGTTTCCTTCTCCTCGCTCACATGATACGCTAAACCAATAAACGCTGCAATACACTATTATAGGTAAAAAATTAATAATATTCTTCATCACTCTTTTATGCTTCAAGCACCCCCTGGGAACATGTACGTAATTATCGTTCCGCTTGTATAGATCGATGAAACTATGGTTGTAGTATAACAATCAGAAGAAAATTTTAAACATTTATGTACAAATTCTTCCATTTTATTGTAAACTGGACTCGCAAGGAAAAAATGAATAATTTTAACCTCTTGCCGATTTTAATTTTTTTCCCATTTTAATACTTTAGCACTGAAAAAAAAACATTAAATCACTTTTAAAGATCTTAAAAAGACATTTATGTCAAAAACGTTGGTCTGATTATAAACACCGGAGATACAATGGATTCCATACTTTACTTCGAATGCATATTTGCAACTTTAGGTGTTGATAAAGACAAAATCCTGAATTAAGTGTTTAGACTTTGTATTGAAAGCCATTGCAAGCAAACGCTGTATCTTATATGGGTTAAGATATATTGAGGAATTCACGAAAACACCGTTTACCACTTTCCACCCCATTAGGGGTGGAATTTTGGAAAATTCTTTCTACCTGCTTTTATTCCGAAATGGACCCACAGCGAAAAAATCTAACATTTTAACCTTTCCCTTTCCATGAAATTTTAAAAAACCCTTAAACCAACCCCTTTCTAAATATTTAAAAAAAAATATCTATATGCCAAAAAAGAATGCTCTCGCTCAACAAACACAGAAGATACGAAGGTTTCTATAATTCACCACTAATCCAGGGTTCCACTTTTAGGGGTTGATTAATTGCAAAATCCTGAAATACGTTTTCAGGCATTCGTATTGAAAACTTTTGCAATCAAATACCAAATCGATATCTTATAGGGTTTAAGAGATATTGGGGATGAAAACACAGTTTACCCCTTTTCACCCCATTAGAGATGAAATTTAAAAGATCCTTCTACCTCATTGTATTCTCAAATGGATCCACAGAGAAAGAGTCAAAAATTTTAACTCCCTACCTTTTTGCAATTTTCCATTTTTTTACTTCTTTAAGGGTGAAATTAAAAAAATACCCATAAACTTCTTTCTAGATATTTTAAAAAGACATCTAAATGCCAAAAACGAATGTTCTAACTCAACAAATACAGAAGATATGTAGGGTTCTATAATTCACACCGACTGTATATTCGTACCTTTAGGGGTTGAGCAAAATCCTGAAATATATTTGTAGATATTTGTATTGAAAACCTTTGCAAGCAAAAACCAAATCTATATCTTATCCAGTTTAAGACATACTTAAAAATTCATAAAAAACATTTAACCCCTTTTCACCCTCTTAGAGATGGAATTTTCAAAAATTATTTCTACCCCTTTTTATTCCGAAACGGACCCACAGTCAAAAAAATTTAATAAATTAACCCCCTACCATTTTCCAGCTGTCCCTATTTTGAGCCCTTTAGGGTGGAATTTTAAAAAACCCTTAAACTTATTTCTAAATATTGTAAAGGGGCATCTATATGCTAAAAACGAATGTTTTAAATCAACAACCACGGAAGAGAGGAAGTGTTCTATAATTCACCCCGAATGCAGATTCGCACTTTTAAGGGTTGATTAGGGCACAATCATGAAATGCGTTTTTAGGCCTTCGATACCTATGCAAGCAAACATCAAGTCCATATCTTATCTGGTCTAAGAGATATTGATAAATTCGTGAAAACACATTTTACCCATTTTCACCCCCATAGGAGTCGAATTTCAAAAAATACCTTCTTAGCACTACCTTACGTAACAATTTCAACCTTCCACCCAAATTTCAAGTTACTAGTACCAGTGGTTACGGCTCTGCGGTGATTAGTCGGGGTTGTGACTTTCCTTTAGATATGTATCGATTTTAGGCTTGAAATGTGCTTTTTCTGTAGCTGGCAGTTGATTTCTATATTATCAAGTTAAAGAATATTGATTTCAATTTTGAATAGCAACTGGGGCATTTTGAAACAGGTTTGATTGCAAACTGAACATCCCCCGATCGTCATATACTTCATTTATGGATCTGCGACGGAAATACAAAGGCGTTTAGTCGTAGAACGTCGATTCCCTTCCCGTAGAATACGATCCGACCGTCGAGTGTGCAGCATCAGCAATGTGCATCGGCAGGCGAGGCAAACAGGAAGTGGAATATATTTGCTGCAGGAGTCGTTTTGAGAAAATTTAAGGATAAATAATGATTTTCCATTTATCAATCTGCATCCTCAGCTTTTCGTGTTTTAATAGTTATAATACTAATCGGTGCAAATTTATCCTCATCAAACTAACAGTTAAACTATGAGTAACTACCGCTAGGTACTTTAAGTTATTACTAAAAATAGCGAATACCAGAGATGATATTACCACATTACTATAGTATTAAACATGACTAACCTTGGCCCTTGGCAGAAAACAAATATGTTGTCTTTTAAGTTTCTCTCTTAACATCAAAGCTGATTTTTGTGTCTTGTATAGGCTGATCCACAAGTGCACCGACATATTTCTACTCGCTAAAACGTTGCTATGCGCAAGGATCAAAAACACTTGCCTCAATTAATTGTCGTCAAAAGGCATTATTTTTGCTAGGAAACTCTGTTTCAAACATCATTTACATCTTATACAACAGAGAGAAACGCACAATTTCATGACTTTGGCTTATATAATTCAAAGTTTGGTATTTTTTATATAGAAGCGTAAAATGCGTTAAATATAATGAATGAGTAAATCAAGTATAGGTATAGGTTCTAAAAGTGTTCAATCACTGCTACTAGCAAGCTGTATCTAAACCGTGGCATATATCAAAGTAAGATGTTTAAAAGGAAAAGGTGGAAAATCTTTTGGTATTAATATCAAGCTGAATATTTGAAATCTACCCTAAAATTCAAAAATTTCAAAACAAAATGCTAGATCCATAAAAGAAATCAAATATCCGAAAAAAGTATGGGTCAACTTTTTTAGAGTATATAGTAGATGGTACCGGTAACACATTAGAGAGAACGACTATACAATCAAAATTCTAGGTTAACAATAAGCTTTCTGAAAATATACAAGGCGCCCATTCCAGTGCTGCTTGGCGATTATTATTTCAAGTAATCGTTTGGCCATATTAGTAGTATGCCTTAAAGGAGCTGAGGGAATACTGCTTTTTCTTATATAAACCTAATTATCTATGATGAAAAGTTAAATGTGTAGTCAACTTATTTCTAATGAAAAATAAGAGTGTACTGTGTGGTGCTTCGTAATAAAGCTTTCGAACGTGGTCATTTTAATAATTTCTTGATTATCAATATGTGGCCATCTATGGCATAGTTCGACTTTTGATTAATTTCGGTATTTAAAGCTGTTGGTTGCATTCTAAAAATGGATTTATGATAAGTAATCATATCAAAAGTGCTTCCAGCTAGCTATTTCAATTTTTCTACTACAGTAGTTATACTGCTTTTATCAGGTGTGTGTTAAACAGAGGAATTTATTGCAGTTTTCTCTATAACCTTATCAACAATCTTGTGGTTCTTGTTAATAACAAAACTCCACTTCGGAAAGAAAATGGAAAAACGTATTCTTATTAAAATTTTGTTTTATTCATTATTTTCTTCATACCTAAAACTGGCCAATCATAAAGTCGGATTTCACGATGTTTTTGGTTTTAGATACCTAAGCGAATAAGTGCTAAAATTTAACGGTGATTAAAGCCTGTCAATTTAAAAAGAGTAATTTTGATGAAGATAATGGAATATCTTCCTCAATACTTTCGAAGTCATAGTACCATTGGAGTATTATCTTGATACTGTATTGAAGGACTGGAGGTTCAACATAAAATTAATTGTTGTGTGAGAAGAACATGCAAGACCAGAAACCTTCCCCAGAATCATGAATTGTTTACCCAAACTGAAAAACATCACCAAAAATAATTAATACTGTTCCTTACATAGGAAACTAAGTTCAAAATGAAATGAAAATATCTATTGCGATTTAATTTAATCACAATCAGGAAATAATTAATTCAATCTATAAAATTAGGCAAAACTAAATTGTTAGCAAAATTTTGCTTTTGAGCAAAAGTTTTTGTTCATAATAATTTAAAATAAAATCCTTCGACCTTACGGTCTCGGACTTTTATAAAATTTTTTTGAACTCAAACATATTGCCGTGCAGCGTTTCCCTAACAATCAGCTTTGCATACTTTTAATCAATTAAATTCATAGTACTCGGGATATAACCTATGACTATTGCATACACCTGTCAAATGACGTCATAACATCAACCAGAAGACTCTTATTCAAATTTTAAACCATTCGAGAACGACTAGTTGCAGGGTATGCCGATTATCACTATGTACTTAGCGGCTTTAATTGAATTAGCCAAAATGCTATATCCTCTTTTATTTTATAAGCAATGCATTGGATTTATATAATAGTCACATAATAGTTATTTACTATACAAGTGGGATAAGAGCATCATTAATATACTTGTGTGTAAGCACACAAGTGTATTATCATTCATGAATTGTACAAAATTTCATCTAGAACTGCTTAAATTTGAGAAAAGTGCATTCAGAGAAATGTCAGATCTGTCATTTTCATTGTAGTAGGCAAATGTCATTATGTCATTCATTCGACACTACTCCAGTTAGGTAATGAAGCCATTACACCACTTCCGTTAGGTATGAAACCATTATATAACTGGAGTGATGTGATGAGCTTCATTACCTAACGGAAATAGTGTCAAATGAGTGACGTAATGAGTTACTTATCCCACTGGAGTAGATAAAATATATTAGGTGCACAGTCCCCTTTGATTTGGTATGCACTTAATAGATTACTGTTCTGAAAATAGAATGTGCTGTACCTCATTAGAAATATCATAGGCAGTAGTATTAATTATGCAATTATTATCAATTTCGTTTAATACTTGTTAACTCATATTTCTAGTTATTAAATTATCGAGTTCTTTAACATGAGTGTTTTTATTTTTTTTAAAACAACTTTTTTTAACATATTTTTAAAATCGTAACTATATTTATAGAGAGTAAGTTGGGAGAATCATTCTCTAATTAACACACCTACTTCTTCTAAAACGTTGGCTCTGTCCTATAATAATTTTGACTTTTAAATTTAATAGCTTTGTCTTACACTTACATATTATTGATGTAATTGCTGTGGTGACTTTTGCTTGTATGAAATCGTAGTTACACTTCAGATTCAGTTGTAGTTGAGTTGGTATTACTGCTTTTCTTCTACCGTTAATCAAGAACTGTTGTTCATTCTCTGCTCTTTGCCAGTATCGTCGAAGTGCTGGACTATCTTTTCAGGGATATTGCGGTAATTTATTTGTTTCGATTGACAGTTATTTTGGATATGAATGGATTCTAGTTTAACACAATCCAGATGCTCTCACTTCTTTTCATTGTATCATATGTCAGCAAAACGTCTGCGCTAAAACTACTATTTTAAATGAGAATCTGAAACAAGTCTTAGGTGTTGTTTACTATATTCATATAAATTTGACGCAGCATCTTCAGTTTAGTAATATACTAAAGTTGTACAGGGACATCAAAAATGATTGCAAACCACGTGACCACATTTTGAATTTAGCGCCAATATAATGTTGTTTCCACTAGTGGCAGCACTGAAACACCTGAATGTTTTCGTAAACATCACTTGTAATATTCATTGACGTTCGTGGGGTTGGTTTTCTTGATTTCGGTTGTTGTCCGTGTGTTAATTCTAAAAGAAAGTGCTTGTCCGAGCTAATTATAAATTTGGGAAGCTTGCTAAGGTATGTTGACAGTAACGACACAACGCATTTGTAATACAGAACTGAACGTTTTAGGTAAACCATGCCGTTTACTCAGGAGCAAGACGCAGTTATTTTGATGGCCCACTTCCGGAGTGGCACCCAAAATGCAGATGGTTTTTGCACGTATTCGTTACAGTCATTCATGCAAAAATTTCAGGAAGCATTCCCAGATGCCAATTTAGATTACGATACCTTTGTGAATCGCAGACATTATATCCTCCAAAGATTTAACACGAAGCATTGCCTTTGTAAGGCAAGTCCACCGTAGACCAACGCTACTAAATCAAGAAACTGTTGACGACATTCGAGCCCGGATACAAAGAAGTCCTTCGAAATCGATTAAAAGATTATCAATGCAAACAGGTACGATCAAAATCTTATGTGTTACATACATGCAAATCGAAATAATTATGATTACAGGAATCGCCCTCAAAATATTGATCAATTAAAGGAAGCTATACAAGACGAAATTAACAAACAATACGCCAGAGATTCTAATAAATGTTTTTGACAATTTTAAAAAAACGTGTGAGATTGTGTCTACAGAATAATGGTGAACATTTCGAACACTTATTGTGATGCAATTAGTAATTAGTTACAGCAATATGTATAAGATAAGATTAACTTTAATTTTATAACTTTTATTTGCTATAATTACTTTGTTCTTATTAAAAACTGGAAGACGTTTTAATTTGGATTAATTTCGCACCTTGTAATGAATACATCTCATTAAAATCTGTCAAAAATTGTTGTTTTCTTTGTGTGCATTTAGTGCACATCGAACAAAATTTTAAAAATGTAATACCAAAACTATTCTGTGAGTTTCTAATTTACTTCAGTTTCAGCATCATTATGCGACCCCACCAGACATGCTTAAAGTTACGCCACTGGATAATTGAAATATTAAGTGTTGCCAACTGCCACGAATTGTGTATAATGTGTTGCCTATATGGCGGGATCACGTGGTTTGAAATCATTGTTGATGTCCCTGTACCATCATTGTGGATTTGACGCATCATTCTTGTTGGTTATGGCAGGGACAGGTATTAGGAAACATTTATTCTTGCGACAACAGATGACTAAATTTTAGAAGAATCATACCAGCAATGTGAATTGTTGACAATAAATGTTTCTATGGAAACTGTGTATTTCTGAGTGAAATCGTGTCTAATCAAAATGGCTTAAATATTTGTTTTCAAGGTGAAACTAAGGCTTCAGTTATGATCTTCTTCTTGCGGTGCCTATCCGTTTCGGATGTTGGCTATTAACATGGCTATCCTAGCTTTATTGGCTGCTGCTCGGAAGATTGTGTTGTAGTTAAGGAGAACCATTTTCTTAGATTCTGCAGCCACGATATTCTCCTTCGACCTGGGCCTCGTCTTCCGTACACTTTTCCCTGTAGAAATGAGTTGTAGTAGGCCATATCGGTGTTCATTACGCATTATGTGGCCCAGGTATTCCATTTTTGCGTTGTTTCAGAGTGGTAAGTACTTCACAGTCTTTCTGCATTCTACGCAGTACTTCCCTATTTGTAACCCGGTCGACCCATGAGATTTTCAGAATGCGTCTATAGCACCACATTTCAAACGCCTCCAGCTTCTTGGTAGATGCTTTGGTCAACGTCCAAGATTCCACTCCATAGAGAAGAACCGTGAATACGTAGCAGCGTAGTAAACGAATTTTTATTTGTAACGGGAGGTCGTGGCTCTTAAATATTGTGCTCATTCTTATGAACGCTGCCCTGGCTTTCTCAATTCTCTGCTTTATTTCAGCTGAGTGGTCCCAATGTTCGTTTAAACTTGTCCCCAGGTACGTGTATTTCTCGACTCTTGTTAATCGGTTGTTGGTTAACTATTAGACGTCCCGGTGGTACTACGTTTCTTGCTGATGACCATATATTTAGTTTTTTGTATGTTAAAGTTCAGACCATAGTTTTGGCTTGATTCTGCGACACGTGATATTAGGATTTGTAGACCCTCTAGGCTATCTGAAAACGTAATTGTGTCGTCTGCGTACCTGATGTTATTGAGACGTTCTCCGTTTATCAGTATTCCCTCATCGATATCTTCTAAGGCTAGTTTCATAATGTATTCGGAGTAGATGTTAAAAAGTATCGGGGACAGCACACAGCCTTGTCTCACACCTCTTTCTATTTTGATCTCCTCAGTCAGTTGATTACCTATCTTGATAGCTGCTGATTGGTTATAATAGATGTTGTTAATGATACGCAGATCTTTTTCATCAAGACCAACTGTTTTTAAGATTGATATTAAATCGTCATGTTTGACCTTATCGAAAGCCTTCTGATAGTCAACAAAACACACATATATGTCGCAGTTCACGTCCCTGCAGCGTTGAAGAGGACTTGAATAGCGAAAAGAGCGTCTCTCGTACCTAGCGAGTCGCGAAAGCAAATTGTGTGCGAGTTAGTTGTGCTTCGCATTTTTTGTATATCCTCCTATGTATTATCTTTTAGAAAAGTCTTGAGAAGATGACTCATTAGACTGATAATTCTATAGTCTTCACATTTTTTGCATTTGCTTTTTTTGGTAGAGTTATAAATGTGGATTTAAGCCATTCAGGTGGTATTATTCCTGTTTCATATATGTCATTAAACATTGCAGTGAGCCATTTGATTTCGTCACTCTCCATGATTTTTAGAAATTCTGCATGAAAGTTGTCTGGTCCCGTCGTCTTCCCATCCTTTAATCCTCTTATTGCGGCTATCACTTCTTCTTGAGTGATTTCAGGTCCGGTGTTGCATATTGTGTTCAATGTATTGTATGTATCATTGTTTCTATTATCTTCGAAGGTCTTCTCAGCGTAGTTTTCCATATTGTTTGTATTTCACTTACATCCAATATTATATTGCCCTCATTGTCTTGTAAACATCCGGTTTTCTTTGGTCGATGTATCCTGCCGCTTCTTTCACTTTTTTGTGAAGATTAAAAGAACGTGCTTGCCATCCAGTGATTCTATCTCTTTGCATTTTTTCCACCAACCAAGCGTTTTTGGCCTTTCTAATCTTTTTCTTTATCTCTTTATCAATTTGTTTGTATCTGATATTATCTCTGTTCTTAGTTTTTCGTCTCTCCTCCATCATATCCAGTATGTCGTCTGTCATCCATATCCTCTTTTGCACCCTTGCTGGACATAAATAGATGTCAAGAATTTCTTGGTTTGTCTCTTGTAACTTCTGGATTTTCTCTTTTGTATCGGATGATATATCAGTTTCCTTGATTTTGCTTTTAATATATTGCTGCACCTCTTGTTTTATATCATTATTCTTAAGTTGTCTCAAATCATATTTCTTCATTTGTTGTTGTTTAATTGTCTTCAGCTTGAGTATCATCGTGGCAATAAGAGGATTATGGTCAGATTTAATGTCTGCACTTGGATATGTCTTTACTGTCGTTATTGCATTTCTGTATCTTTTATTAATCAAGATGTAGTCAATCTGATTTCTGACGACGTGTTCTGGGTTATCTTGGGGTGACCTCCAAGTGTATAGGCGCCTTGGTGGTAACTTGAAGAACGTGTTGGTGACAACCAGTTGTTCTTCTGTTGCAAAAGTACATAATCGATCTCCACGTTCATTACGTTCGCCCAGTCCAAAAGGTCCTATGATTTCACCACACCTTCCTTGGCCAATCTTGGCATTGAAGTCGCCCATTACTAGAGTCATTTCACTCTTTTTTACTTTCTTCAGGGCAGTACTCAAGTCATCATAAAATGTTTCCACTATATCGTCCAGATTTATCGGCCGTTGGTGCGTATATTTGGATTATATTGGTTTTGATGGGAAAAGAATTAATCTGAATTAGGAGCATTCTCTCAGAGATTGGGACAAAGTTTGTAACATATTTGGCAATTTTGTTATTTAGAATAATGCCAACTCCATGTATATGTTCACCGTTAGTGTTTCCTCAGTTATGATACATTTCACAAATTTAGAAAAAAAGCTATTTTGTCAAAACCCCTTCTCTTCATGCTGCTTTTTCCTGTGAAAACAGTTATTTTTTTAAATTATTACGATATTATTGGATTTATTATTTGAACAGGGGATTAGATTGGTGTCCCGAACAGTTGTGTTTTAATATTGTTAATTGTGTGCTGTGGCGAAATATGCAAAAAAACAGCATGAACATGCAAATTCCACTAATGAGCAGGAAGATTCATAAGAACCATTTGACGAACAGACAACTATTATAGATTATAATTGTTTTCCAAGGCTTCGAAGATGAATCATCACAAACATCCCAAACCCCAATTTGATGCGAAGAAAGATGCAATGGAAATATGAAAAAATGCAAAAAAATTCCCACGTCTTCAGCGGAAATAGTTATTTTTGATTCTAGATTGCGAAATCGAAACGCCTACTTTTGCGTTCGAGAATGAGTTTTTTTTGCGAGCATCGCGAACAAAAAAAAATCGAGAATGCAAAAGAATTTCGCAATCGAGTATCAAACAACGTTTTTTCGAAAACTGCACAGCTCCACATTAGTGAAAACTCAAAGAAAATTTTTTCTACATTGTGACCTATTCTTTATTCAAAAATTGCTGAACGTAAAAGTCTTTTTTGTTCTAGAATGTAAAAGACTTTTACATCCAGTGAACAAAAAACAATCACTTTTATAACCGATAAGGTCATAAAAGACTTTTACATCTAGTGAACAAAAAACAGTCACTTTGACAACTGATTTAGGTCATGTAAATGTAAAAATTTTTATCAGTTTTCGAAAAAAATGATTTCTAGCTTTCCAACCACTTATTACTGAGAATCTATATTTTCCTACATGACCCAAACCTAGATGTCCTTAAGAGCACAAATAATGACTAATACCTACCCATTTAGATCAGTCACAACAGAGCAATTAAGAGAGTAGGTAACCTTAAAAGTAATGAAACGTTTTTCATTAAATATATTTTAGTTACTTCAAAATAAATACTCTCGCCAATAAATCGTCGAAGCATAGGCCATAATAGTTAGTTACGATTACCAAATGTTATCTGTTCGCAAAAATTGCTAAAATAATTGAATAAAAAATGACAAAAAAATTAAAACATGGAAAGAGCGAGCAGATAAAGCAAATTTGGGGGGCCATAATTTTTATTATACAACTCATTATAAATTTGGCCAATAGTAATTGAGAATTTCACTAAGTTACAAGGTATAGATAAACTGATATAGCCTTGACGACCTGGTATAATCACTTCGGTGTTTCGGTGGGTCCAACAAAGCAAAAATAATGGATAATAATAATCTAGAGCCATGATGTAATAACTGTCTATTGCAAATTCGAGGTTAACAGGTTATAACTTCGAATTTGACATAGACTTACAGTGCCACCAACATAAACAGTGCAACTAGCACAAAACAGTGCCAACCTAAGAAATAACATAATTTAGTATTATCGGTCTACTCATTATACAATCGTAACGAATAACACTCGAGCAATCGAAATAATGATTATTTTTCACTCGTAACTCGACGTAATACTTAAAATACCACTCGAGCTGCGCTCTCTTGGTTTTTCGCAGATTACGTCTCTGTACTCGGAAAATAATCGATTATATTCGATGCCCTTGTGATATTATAACTGACTATTCAACACTATAACATATAAGCCAATCACATTGCAGACATTTGCTTTTTTCAACCAATAACAGCAGTTATCACTGAATATTGGGCACCATGCAAAATATTCACAAAACAATGTACTTACTCAAAAAATAAATAGCCTTGTTGCGAAAGTATCGCTTAGCAACAATGTTCTGTTCTTAGTGTATCGCTAGGTTACGTAATACTAAACCCCAACAAACTGTGTGGCTCGTTTTAAAAATTTTAAAATGCTGTGTTTTGGAAGTATTCCGCTGAATTTAATTGAGATGAATAATTATATTAATTGTTGGATTATTTTTCAATAAAGTTAATCGTTATGTATTAATATTGTTAAATAGTCGTCCCAAATACCACTCGAAGTGGATATATATTTTTTAAATATTTTGCCATTTCTATAGAAATTATTGCAAATTTCACTCAACAAAATCACATTTAAATGTCACTCGCCTTCGGCTCGTGACATTTTTGATGTGATTTTGTATCGTGAAATTTAAACGTAATAATTTACATGAAAACGACAAAATATTTGTCAAAAATATATCCACTGCTTGTGGTATTACCCTTGATTATACCACATTGAAGATTTTTCCATTTTGTAAGTCAATTATTATACTGGGCATTTCTCAAATAAGGGAATATACTTTGCAGAAGTATTCTATGATCAAAAATAAATCAACAAGTTCTAATAAACCTGTGTCTGCAAATGCATCATCTCTAAGATTTTAAGCTTTAAAGTTTTAATGTGCTTAACCTTTAAAGTAATGTAGAAAATCATGATTAAATGGTTTACCTTGCCTGGAAGCGTAGATAATGTAATCAAAATTACTTAGTAAAGTTGTTGCTCCAAATGAGTGTACTGCTGAAAGTTGACGAAAATAAGTAAAATTCAGTTTTAGTAGCGCAGAAGTGAAGTTTTCTTTTAGTGAAAAAACTGATTTTATTTTTATGTACGATCGTGTCAATGGGAATGGCCCGCGAGGCTATAAAACTCTACCAAGGGTAGTTTCCAAATTGACAGCACCCAAATCATAAGATTCTTTTTTTAATTACCTACATTCATACTTTAAAGCCCTATGTCTTAGGAAGGATTGATTTGCTGACTCGGGTTTATTATAACTTTTGGCAGTAGAATACTTTTGCAAAGTATATCCCCTTATTTTAAAAGGACCATGTATACTAGTTAGTTTTATACAAAATAATGTGCAACTTAAAGTGCATCTAACTGAAGTTTCTTAAATATAGTCTTATTGGGTCATAGCTAACTTAATGCGGCATTCCAACATGGAAAGGTGTCCCACTTCTGGTTTAGAGTAAAGTTGTTAAGAGGAAACAGCCAGGACAGAAGCTCTCGAAGAAGATATATAAAATAGTGGTTAATACATTTAAAGAGAATCCTAATATTTTAGTACGGAAAGTAGAGGAAGGAGAAAAGATGTTCCTATGTTCAAGAAGCGAAGAAACGGGCTGGGCTTAAGATACAAAAGTTCAAGTTTCATATCAATTGGCACTATTGATCAGGTTGTTTTTATTGGCCAGATCTGGCATCTACCAAATTGTACAGAGCTGTGTCCGGTGGAATTCTAATGATTATATTCTTTTCTTCATAAAATTTTTTGAAGTGATGGATAGTTCTGTTACATTGCAATTAATTTAAATTTCGAAATAAAAAAAAATTACGTTGATTGTTATTAAGGTTAAATATAAAGGAACAAGTACATATCTGTATTGAGAAATAAAAATAGGCATTCTCAAAATCAATTATTGGATAGAAAGTACAGTCGTGTTCATATAAATCTGGGACAATGTTTTTTTCATATGTATGTTCAGTTAAGAATTGAAGAATATCCCCATGGATTTCCTGCTATCAGAAAAGGTTACATTAAACTTTAATAGTTACTGAAAGCCGTAACTCTCTCTGATAAAAGGAAATCCATGGAGATATTCTTCAATTCTTAACTCAACCTGCATGTGAAAAAAACACTGTCCCAGATTTATTTGAACACGACTGTACATCAAGAAAAATGAGTAAAAATAAGCGTATTTGTACATTAAAGAAACACATCTAAAATGTAGTAATATGGAACACAACCGTATAACGCTCTTGATCCTTTAAGAAAGAAACTATTAAGACTTGCTAAAAACAAACTTTAACAAGTTCAAGTTGTACGAACATCTCAAGCAAACGCTACAAAGATTTTAATGTGGAATTAATTAAAAATGCCCTACAAAGACAGACAGATAGTGTTACAAGAGCTAAATGTTTTATTCAACGTCAAAACAATTATTTCGAAAGGTTTTGGTAATAAGAAGTATAATACTACATCCTTGATAAAGCCCCTTATGTCACACTTGACATGGTTGCATTCATATGAGGAATTATTCCATAACCATAGTAGATGAAAATAATTTTTGATCATACTATATTGTTATGATATTGGTACAGGGGTAAAAAAATCAGATTAATAGGATTAAAAGATTATAGTAATTCAAAATTATACAGATCAATTTAGATGTGAATTGGATATTAAAATTATTAAGATGCATTTAGTAAAGAAATAAAATAAAATTTATAATTTAATAAAATGAAGCTGTTGAGAAACAGAAAGAGTTCTAACTTAATGTAATATCTAAAATAAAATTGGAAATTGGTGACAAATACTATTTCGACTACACTCGGGCCGCCGAACAGATAGAGTGGAGCAGGCAACCCAAATAACATATTACAAAGGTCACTTGACAATATTTTATTATAATTACTAAAAGGATCGGAGATGCCGACCCTTATAATTATAACTAATTTCAATAATTGTCATTAAATAACTTTTTGAGGTTATGATGCAAATTGAAATATCGACCAACTTAAAAGTCAAGCCTGACATTTGTGCACTTATAATTGAAATGTTTAGGCCTGTGGCCTGGCTCTTCCTAAATCCCATTATTGGCTGCGGCGTCGAAACCAAAACACGTTGCCCGTGATTTGGTTAAGTTTTTAGCGTTTTTTCTTTGGAGTTCCTTTATTCAACCATTTACAAGGACCAAATTGTGCATCTCTACTGCTGTTTTCACAGTTACATGCAAGTATAAAAGATTGACTTGTAAAGTAGTCTCTTAAGGAAATTTTAATTATTCATAGAGCTCTCTGCATTATGGGTAACCGTAAGAAACTAATTCGTAGTCAAGGACGTGAAAGAATCTATAGCGACTATTGCAATTTATCTCAGCCGTTTTGTAAGAATGAGTCACTAAAGCAACCGATGTTGGTCTAAATACAGTTAAGCGAATTGTTAAAGGAGCCTAACAAAGTGGCGGAAGAAAATTTACTTCTCCGAGAAAACAAATTACTAAACTTACCCCAGGTCATTTGTCGATCAATATAAAGAAGAAGTAATCCCAAGTGTGATCTATAACTTTGCCATAAAACGAGACCTACGATGAAAGCTATATTCGAAGTCGAACAAAATGAAGGGGGGTGTTAATTTCACTGAGAAATTACATTCCTTTAGGCGATTGGTATATAAAATGGGTTTTCAATAGAAAAAATGTCAAGACAATAGGCACACGTTCTAATAGAGAAGAGAGAAATTCCAGCAAATTGTGTTGAGTTCTTAAGATAAAATATAAAGCCGAATGCTGAAATATTGTGTACACTGATGAAACGTACTCGCATAGCTTCCATACTGTTCTAAATGTTGTGATGATGGTACCAACAATTGTTTAAAATCCCCCGCTAGTAAAGGGAAAGGATTGATTATTCTTCATGCCGGAGGTAGAAAAGGTTTCGTACCAAATTCATTCCTGATGTTTAAATCCGGACTTAAGAGACATATAATTGTCACGATGAAATGAACCATTAAAATTATATGAATTGCCTGAAAGAAAAATTATTGGCAAATCTTTAAAAAAGTCGGTTTTGGTCATCGATAATGCATCGTATCACAATGGCTGTACTGAGCCGAATCCAACATTTGTTTGGAAAAAGCAGACATGCAAAAGTGGTTATCAGTAAGAAACATTTATATTAAGTTCAGTGAAGCAAAAACAATTATATGGTACAAGAAAATTACATAAACCTACATATAAAAGTTATATGATTGAGAAATTATTAGCGGAACATGGTAAAACGGAGTCCTACGATTACCCCCTTACCATCCAGAATTAAACCAGATTGGGAAAATATGGGTGTCAGTAAAGAACTACGGTCATACAAATAATACAACATTCAAATTAGACGATGTTAACACTTCGGCAGAAAATAATTTTGGAAGTGTGAGTGTGCAAGAATGGAAGAATATATGTGCAGTGTCGACAAACATAAGTGGGAATACATTATGAATAACAGAGAATAAATAATTATTACAGTAGACTACAGCGGTGAATCCGGTTCTAATCTATCATCTGAACAAGAAGATGATTTCGTTGAAGACAATTTAGGTTGTTAACCATTAGAGAAATCTATATTGTATTATTTCACCATTTATTTGATTAACTGTTATTTTTTTTGTATTGTATTTTATGTATTTTTCTTTGCTTCACATATAAAAATAATTTCAGAAACTAGAAAGTCATCAGCTTTTTAAGTTATTTAGAAGTTATTTATTTTTATATTTTGTAAATCTAAATAAAATATGTTCATTTTTGCTATTTGAGATTGTCATATAACCAATGTAACGATGAAGTATTTGTGATTGGGTTTTCAAAATTATTTTTGACGTAATATTTGACAGAAGTTTAGAATTGTCATAAATAAAATAGAAACATCAAATTTCAGAATAGGCAATCTAGATAAAAGGAAACCACTCTGATTTTCAGTCAAATGCATCTACAGAAGTTAGCAAAAATAATTTTAAATATCAAATTAAATAAATAGGGCAATTTAATCGACTAATATTTAATTATAAACATAAACGTATAGGCAAAATAAAGTGTAGCTATAACCTTATCATATTTAAGGCGGGCAACGTCGAGCCATAATAATAAATTTTTAAATTTCTAGATTATAGTTGTCCAAAAGATAGACAGATTTTCCATTGAAGTTACTTTCTCTTATTAATAATAAAACATTTTTAGTAGGCTTAATGCACTTACAAGATACTGTTTCTACTTTGCATATAGCCGCTTAACGCATTTAAGACACAATATGGTCGTTAGGCACTAAGCAAGCTGTAGATGCCCAACGGCTTTTATGAGTACACATTTATTAATTTTCCCAAATTTTCGATAATTATGATAAAAACTCATTTTTTAATGAAATATAAGATTTCTGTAAACATCTGATGAAGCCAAACGGGTGATTTATGTTTTTCAAAGGAGACGGACAGCGGCCGACCGTAAATCGAGCGAAAAGCATCTGAGACTGAAACCTCGCAGATTGCTGTGAAATATGGTGCTTCATTCACAGCTTCGATACATCGGCATGCATGAGTGATTGCAAATTACTGATATATGGGCAGCTTGTCAATATCCGCAACAATCTGCAATGACTTGCTAACTCTGACCCATTAAATTCCTCATTAAGTTTGATGAAACAGGAAACAAAATTGCCATTCAAAGTGCGAACATTTTTTATGGATATCTCGCAGCAACACTCGGCTTTACCTTGACAAATGACTGTTCCTTTCTCAGCCTTACTTTTATTATTTACTCCGTAAAGTCGTCCCTCTGGCTAACGCGAAAGGACAATCAACTACATCCACCCTCTAAGAATTTCCCCTCGCCCTGTTTTTATTACATTCCTTCTCACGTCAAAGCCAACTACACTAAAATGTAACATACAGACTGGGTACGCTACTGTTCTTCTGCGAATCAGACACGAATGCTTTGTTATCCCTTTTTTCGTATACTCCGCGTATTTAAACAAATGAGATGAAGAGCGTGAATGGAAAAAATGTGTCGATACGTATCCTTCATTACTGTCCCCTCTTTTGGGAATTCTCCATCGGTAATCGTATGTGGTGGTAGGCCTGCTCATCACTCGCGTCACGATCTGCCCCATGGGACTTGTTGTAATGCGCATGCTCGGCTACGATATTGTCCTGGGATCAACGTGGTCCCACGGGACGGTCAGCTCTTTTCTACACATGCTAATCCGATATATCCGATATGCAAATATAACATTTCCGGGAATTCATATTCATACCGTTTCCAAACCTTCAACTTTTATTTTTATCATATCAGAAATTACAAAACATTACTTTACTCTAAATCTGCAAAGAGGTCGCTAGATAACATAACTTTGAACGGCTAACTTGGAGGCATTTACAAAGCCAATTTAATTCCGTTTGTAACAATGCAATTAATTTTATAAATCTTCTAAGTTTTTAGAGAATGAATAGGTCTAAAGGGAACGGTAAATAAACTGTGGTGGCACGCACAAGTTGCAAAGATTGTAGGGACTTTATTGGGAGTTAATTTGATTGGCACATTTATTTCCTAAGGGAGAAATCCTGTGAATAAGGCTTCCACTTAAATTCTTTTAAAACGAAACAGGGATCGTCCAATTTTGTTTTATGTTGTGAACAAAATACAAAGACAACAATTTCACTCTCTACAAAGCAAGCGAGAGATGCGTGTGGGGGAATAAATGGGGTGGCATAGACAAACAGAAAAGTCCCCGACAACCAAAATCTGTGAGCGAAAGGCATAAAAATATTCGCGTTTCTGAAGCAATTCATAAACAGGCATTTTTCCGATATGCGTATCGTAAACTACTATACGTACAGTACATTAAATAGTAATTTGTGCTTTATTATTATGAATCTCTACTTCTATTATTGTTATTAACAAAGCCAGAAGGGTTAACCTCTACATTGTTTTTTTACATACACGCTTGAGCAACACTAATAACCTTCATTGCCATTAATTATTCAGCATCCTATTTTTTAATATGTTTATAGATTTCTAGCGTATTGATGTTATTAATATTTAATTGTTTGTTTACAGGATGCCAGATACTTCATAGGTCATACATTTACTACTAATTACTGCTAATGTTGTTAAAACTAAAACGTCTCAAGCACAACGGGCCATTTTTGCATGCTACACTTTATGGTAACAAAGGTGTCATGGTGTTCCATTGCTATAAAAATATAATATATTCGTTGAAACCTTTTTCATTCTTAAAAGCTGAACCCGAATTGATGTTTAATTTTACTAGAAAACGTCAAGAAAGTTAAACTTCCAAGACTATTTTGAGTTTAGAAAATTTACCGTTACACGACTAGTACAGTAATATCTTTACCTGACTGCTAGGTATTACTGTACTAGTCGTGTAGTGGTTAACTTTCTGGAAATCTAATGTTCTTTGACAGACCAGCAGACCTGATCACACACCTGATCACAAACCCGATAGGTTGCGTTTTTCTCGAGTTATTATGTTTATATCTTTACTTCCTTTTACGATAAACGAAGTATTGGATTCACCCCAAAAATTCGGAATTGACTTTTCAACAGATCTTCACGTTTTAGGTCCCTGAACCCAAAACACACGTTTTTGTTCATTGGTCTATCTGTATGTATGTGTGTATGTGTTCGTTCCCCACATTTCGTACCCCACATTTTGTTCCCTGGATATTCCGTCTCCCCACATCTCGTACCCGAGCGAGCTCAATTTGTCTCCTAGATTACAGGGCGTTGAAAAACGGATGCAGCGATCGGAATACAGTTAGAAAATGAAAGATATTTTAATTAATTTATTTATGATAAGAACAAAATAAATTGTATTTATTAAAAATGACGGTTTAATGTAAGTACGTATGTTTCTAATATTTTTTATAGGGCCATAATTTCTCATTCTAAACAACTTTTCTTAGTAATATTTTGCCGATCATGAACAAAAAGGGTAGTTTACCTGAAAAGAAAATAATTTTTGCTTAACTGTCAAGGCCGACTTGTTTTTGAAAAACTGAAAATTTTCTTAAAATTCTATACAAACCAAGCAAGAATTATAATTCCTATAACATTTTTGTGTAAAATCAAAGAGCATATGCTCTTTGGTAAAACTAAAAATAAAATTTAGTTCCCTTTTGTAAACTCAATCCGGGGACATACTGTATATAGTTCTTATCAGTTTATTAGAATAAATAAGTTAATTAAAATATCTTTTATTTCTCCAACTGCATTCCGATCGCTGTACTCGTTTTTCAACACCGTGTAATCTAGGAGACGGGTACGAGATGTGGGGAGACGAAATATCCCCGAAACGAAATGTGGGGTACGAAATGTGGGGAACGAAATGTGGGGAACGAACTTTCCGCAAACCGTGTGTGGCGTGCGTGTTTGTGTGTGTGTGTGTGTGTGTGTGTGTGTGTGTGTGTGTGTGTGTGTGTGTGTGTGTGTGTGTGTGTATGTGAACAGAATATATCAAAAACGAAAAGAGGTATGGCGTTCAAACTTAAATAAAATATGAAATTTATAATTGGGCAAGGGATACTACACTTTATGAAATAAAAGTTTCAATTAAGACCTTGCCTATCAAACTCAGTGGAAATTAACAGAATATAATAATAATTACCAAAAATAACTTATTTATAGCTCTTTTCTTATTTTATTTATTTGCAATAAATTAGGGCTTAGCTCCAGTGAACATGAAACAACATTAAGTAGAAAACTTTGACAAATAATTTGTTGTATGACAATTACTTGCTGATATTAGGGCAAATGCACTGTTCCCAATTGACAGTTAAATAACCTCTAAATTTAGTGCAGTAAACAAGATAATCCGTTAGTGCAAAAATAACGTAATAGTTATTTATGTATTTAGTGTGTAAAGAGAGCCATTTTGGTATGAGGATGCGAGTTTCGTGCCGAGCGGTAGCGAGGCACGAAAAAGCAACCGAATACCAAAATGGCTATTTACACTCGAAATACATACAAAATTTTTTCTACGGTCATAAATAAATAACAAAATTGTTAAATAATTGAAATTTCGATACACACCATTTGATGAAGTCGTTGTACCGCCGTTCATAAAGGCCGCGCGATTTGGCCGGCAACAACTCGTTAGTTGCTGTCTGGGTCGCTTCAAATACTTCAGGCGGGGTGCAATTACCTTCAGATTCCATCTTCAACTTCACAAAAACTCACAAACTCAATAAATCTGTTGCGTGATGATGGACGCACCGTGATGCAATTGTCAATAATTTTAGCCAGTTCCAGAAAAATGACGAATTAAATTAATAATCAGGTTAGCCATGGCGATGCGTAAAGTAAAATGAAGTGACGCGATTATTTCATTAAGACATTGTTTACGTGGTTGCGATGCTAAAATGGTTACTAGGGAAAAAATGTGTGAATCGCTAACTTTTCGCATTGACAGTGAGCGCTTAATAGTCAGTTTTAAAGGTGACCGTAGGAAAAATTTAATTTTAAACACCAAAATGGCAAGAATGCATCAGGTAAATACGATTAATCCTGTGACGTAGCAACGGCTAACTTCGTTTTTTTTTTGTGTGACGTAAACCCACGCGTGATTCGCTTTTGTTCAATTTCCCGCAAAACCTGCAACTGCCGCCTCAATTCGCACTTTTTAGGGACGCCAGAAAAATTAAATTACTCGCAACTCAATAAACCTGGGACTGTGGAAACACGTTGAACTTCTCGGCAAAGGTCTATTCTGGACAAACCCTAGTTTTTATGGAATCTTACCTTTTTTTAAGAGGTGCTCCGCTGTTGGTTGGCACATGGTTGCTGGTTCTAATTCTTCTACCCAGGGATGGCTGTAGGCCTCCTCTCCATGTAGCACAAAAAGATCTGCCATCTGATGTCTAGAACTATCCCAAAATCGTCACTGAAGTTGGATCGCACTCAACGACGCACCAGGTGGAAACTTCCTGGCCTAATTGCACTATCTTGGGAGCTCCTACACTTGGGAAAATTACACCCACAGATGCGCGGCCACTTGGTGAAGAACTTTAGCACGAAACTGGTATCACAAATGACTTTTTATTCACAATTTAATACAGTAAAAATGTGGAGCTTAATTTGCCCTCAACATGAAAAATTTAAGCTTGTTTTATTCTTTATGACAATTGACTGTCTCGTAACTAAGCAATTTACAATTGTTTAAAATAAATTAGGTTTGATTACATGTTTGAATTTATGGACTACAGTTTTGATGTTATGTCTTTGCATTTTCACTAAATTGTGCCATACTTGAGATAAATGTCACCACACCTTGCTCTGCTTTTAATTTTCACTTTGGTTTATAAACACTGATACACTTGAGTTCCTTTAGCATCTCACTAACTGGTTTTCGATCGGTTGACTTACATTTTTCCATTGCTCTATTGCAATTATGGCTATGTTAGCACTGTATTTTCATTTACCTTTCAGTTAACTTGCCGTTTGCTGGCTTAAAGACTTTTAATACACAACGCTCATACAATTTCTGTACTTAACAAATCATTCTGTATCACTTTATTCACCTTATGTTTGACGGTTACTAAGCTCAAATCCATCAGTTACAAATTAAATTGCATTGGCCCTTCCGAACATTTATCATATCTGAAACTCTGAACGTAACCCTTCTGAAACCTGCCTTATTTCATGATAACTTTTATTCTTCAAATTACTAGTTATTGCTGCTCACATCAAGTGCACTTATTAATGTAAAATACTGATTATCTTGCAATAAAATAAAACATTTAATTCTGTGCGCATGTTGATCTTATTCATTATGTTACTTAGGCAATCAGAATTGCTGGTATAAGTTTTGTGTACTATCTAGATGCGACAGCAAGCTTCTGAAGAAAATCGTTTCCCTGGAAGTATGATTCTTCAGTTTTTTTAATTTCCAAACTTTATTGCATTTTTAATGTGCGTTGATGTGATATAGGGGATTTTCCAGTTGAATACCTCTAAAATGGGTTTCTTTTGTTTTTTTCCTATTTCTTTATTAACTCCTCTTTTAAATAGAACACCCGGTATATTATTACAATTCAGCTTAAAATTTTGAGAAAATTTGTCTCTTGAACTAACGCTCTATTTCGTAAGGTTTCTGTAGAATTTGTAGTTTTAAAAATTTTTGGCAAATGCTTAAAAATTAAAAATCAAACTTTTGGCTAATTATAAGATCACTGTAAAAGGAAGTTGTGTGCTTATATCAAACCAAATTTTTTTAACACCAAAGCGTTTTCACAGAAGTTATATGGTTTTATGAGAGCTTTTGTATACCTTTTGGTCGCGATTTTCTAGCAATGCTTCGGTTGTACAGAGGGGAATTTAACAGTTATTTACAACGAGAAGTTAGAACATGGAAAACCAATATGGCTCAATGAGCAAGAGCTAAGTATATTACTATATCAAACATTGGTCTACTTCCGTCAAGTTTTCTTCTTCCATCTTTTACACGCGGAAGAGCATATGTACTTGTGCTAGTAGTTTAAAAATCTAGTGTGATACACCAACATAACTTCCTTTCATAGTGATCTTATAATTAGCCAAACATTTAATTTTGAATTTTCAAGCATTTGTTAAAAATTTTCAAAAATTACAAATTCTACAGAAATCGTACAAAATAGAACGTTAGTTGAAGTGACAAATTTTCTCTAAAATTTTAGGCTGAATTCAAAAATGTAATAATATACCGAATGTTCTATTTAAAATTGGAGTTAATAGAAAAAATTAAAAAAAAAACAAAAGAAACCAAGTTTAGAGGTATTCAATTGGAAAATCACCTGTCTCACATCAATACGCATTAAAAATGTAATAAAAACGTAAAGTTGAAAAAAAAATCGGAAAAAAAAACTGAAAAATGACAAGAGTACCATATTTCCGGTCATGTGATTTTCTTCGAAAGCTTGCTATCGCATCTACACAATACACAAAACTTATATATGAAATTTCAAAGCCCTACCACTTTTCTTTTATGTGATATTGTTTTTCACAGTCCTACAGACAGACACACAGCAGACACACAGACAGCCACACATACACACAGATAGACAGACCAAGGAACAACTTGGGTTCAGGGGACTCTAAAACGTGAAGATCTGTTGAAAACCCGATTTCGAATTTTTGGGGGAATCCAATACTTTCGTTAGTAAAAAAACACAACCAATTGGCATAATAAGTAATGGTCTTCTGTGATTAAAAGCAATGGGAAAGTTTGTTTACAAAACCCTGAAAATAGTAAACCGTTGATTGAAGCCTTGGTACTTGCCGGTTTAACACGGCATGTAGTGTTGTGCATTATTATAGAGGTTTGATCATCGCTAAATAATTAGAAATAGTCGTTCATATAATTAGACACCATTTCAATCGCCATTAAATAATTGATTGAAGTTACGGTACCAACAGAAACTTCGACCAAATCAAAAAGCATACCTACCAGCTTTCAACAGGTAACATATCGTAACAAAATAATACCAACAATAATAACAATGAACTAATAAACTAAAACGAATTAATAAAGTAACCAAACACGAAATGTCAAGCACACGTACGCCGGAGAACTACAAACTTGACAGAAAAGAATTTTTTGTCAAATGACTGGTACCTACATCTTCTAATCCAATCACAATGCAAATCTTAAATTACAGGTGTTTCCTACTTCTATTGTTATACTATCTTTTCAGTATTCGGTGACTTCTCTCATAATATATTCTGTGAATATATTGAAGAGGGTAGGAGATACTATACACCCCTGGCGGCCCTGGCGCACACCCATGGAAACGTAGAAGTTGTCTGAGCCGACATCATTAATTCTTAATGTGGCTGTATTTGCTATCGTATAAGCTTTGTATTTGTTGTATCAGGTGCTCCGGAGTTTCCATTTATCTCAGTATAGAGGGTCCTCCATTTCACTTTATTAAAGGCCTTATTATAGTCTAAGAAGCATAAAATATGAATCTTGTTTATTCCTCCTCTATTTGTGATAGTAAATATGCTTTGATTTTGTCATGTATTATATTTAACATAATTTTTATTGCGCGTGGAATCAGGGCCACCTACAATTCTTGCAACTGGCTAGCGCTCCATTCTTATATATCGAAATAAAGATAGAGTGGCACCAGTCATTTGCCATTTTCCAATTGCCTAGATTTTCTTGTATAATTCACACATGATTTCTACTCCCATCTTTTTTTTATTTCAGCTGGAATTCCATCAATACCTGTCAATTTTATTTTCTTTAGTTTCTTATCGTTTTTCTATTTCGCTTCCAAATATAGTTTTTGGCAATATTTTTTTAAAGTTTTTGCTTTTTTTTCGACATCAGTTATTAGATTTTCTTTGTCATCTTCTGCGTTTGATTTCCTTATCTAGATGTTGTAGTATCTCCTCTCTATAGTGATATAGAATAGTGATATAATATATGATTTCTTAGAATATAAAACCAACAGGATGAAATTCACTAACCAAGATTGAGCCGACATCAGCGGGGTTAAAATAATAAAAGGAAACAATAAATATGTATTACAATCACATCTAGTATAAAAGAAACGTAGGCCACCTGAACCACCTTTAATCTAATGAGATAAAACACAGGAAGGCCAGTTTTTCGTACTCTATTGATTTGATCTGTTGTATTGTGAATACTATGATGGATTTGTTTTTGCAGAATCCGTGCTAGTAGAAAGGGGGCCGCTATCCCTCCACTTTTTATTTGATTCGTGGATTCGCGGTTTAATTCGCGGATTTCGCGGTTTTAATTCGCGGATTTCGCGGTTTTAATTTCGCGAAGTTGTTTTTGATAGCTGTCAATCAAATTTTGATTCGCGGATTCGCGGTTTAATTCGCGGAATTATTCGCGGATTTCGCGGAATTTTCGCGGATTGACCCAATTAATTTCGCGGTTTGATCTAATTAATTTCGCGGTTTGATCTAATTAATCACATATGAAGTTTGATATGTAATTTACATATGTGCTACTGATTAAATTACGCATTAGCTTCCGATAAATTACGCGCGGCCATTTTTAATTTGCTTCCGGAATTACGCGGCGGCGCGCATGAATGGATTAACCGGGTGTCCGCCATCTTGGTTTTCTGTGCGCGCACTTCTCACAGGTGTCGTTTTTAATTTTGAATTTTCGCGGAAATATTTGAATTTCAAACTGCTAAATCTTCCCTCATCGAAGCTGCTCTCTCTCTCTCTCTCTCTCATGCACGGAGGCCATTTTAATTTCGCGCGAATATTTGAATTTCAAATTTGTTCAGATTTTTTTTCTAAGTCCCTGTTTTGGTAGATTCATCTCTCTCTCTCTTCTGCTCTGGTTGTCTCTCTCTTGCAGTCACAGGATGGATGTTTAATTTTTTAAAAATCTCTGGCGGTCTTGGATTTGAACCCTCTACGTTTGCATACACATTGGGCTCACATCGATCGATGCCGCTAGACCACGGAGCGCTACGGGATTTAAAGGGTTTGAACAAAACGTCATTTCACAGCTCTGCAGTCACGCCGCTCGAATTTTAAATAACTTATTTTTTCGAAAATTTAAATTTTAAGAACTGAAATGTGCAGCTTGATTTGATTAAAGGTAGATGCAATTTTTTAAAAATTGATTTCGCGCGTGATTTCGTCATAATTAATTATTTTATTTTTATCGTTAGGCCCGGTATTACAAAACAGCCAGTGAAAGTTTGCACTTCGGATTCTGCGAATATAGTCCTGAAATAGTTTAAAAATATACTCAAAAATTAATTACTTATTTTATATAGCGAGATCATAATTACGAGGCGGTTATTTTCAATTTTCAACATAAAATGTGTAATTATTCGCAATGGTTTTTGCAGCACAGACAATGGAATTTGCTATGATATCACCGACTCTGCAGAACTTTCTATTTCGTCATCCTCAAATGGCCTAACCGGTCGTTGCCTGTCGGTCACAATTATATATATCAGCAATAACATGAACAAGAAGATATACGTATTGCTTGAGTAAGAAAGAGATAAACATAGTAGCAAGTATTGGAGAAGGCTTGACTAATTTTAATTATGACATTTGTCAACTAAACATGCCTACTAATATAATTTTTTGTATGGCTATCTTTTTCTTACTCCTATAGGTAAAAAAGCCGGGTTGCGTTGCTCTCAGCTACCGTGTTTCGGTTACTTTTCAAGGTCGACCATGTAGGCTTGCAGATTTCGGCTTCCCACGTGGTCTAACTTTTTATATCGCGATGAGAAATTCAATTTTAGTAGAGAGAAATAATAAATCGGTAAAAAACACTTTATTGTTTTGCAAGATGAAAAATTACAAAAATTCGTACAATTTACACGCAGAACACAACTCGCTCTTTATGTTTACTTTAGAAACCCTTAACCCTTTTCAAATTTTATTTTTGTGTACGTGATTTGCGGCATATATAATTTTATGATTCATAAATTTGACCGTTGTAAAACGCCTGCCACAACTTGCACGGAAAACGCAACGGTTTTTGCAAAGCATGTTGTGACGAACAGCGATGAGTGGAATTTTTAAAATATTGCCCATCGAACAGCGGAATAATTCTAGAACGAATCGAAGTTTTTATTTGTATAAAATGGCAGTCGAACACGACGCTGCACAAAACCTGGATTTATAAGAAAACTGCATCTTGATTTCCATGGATTTGATTACGTCACGCCGAAGTCTTCCGTCTCACTCATCACAGTTGTTTTCTCTCTCTCGCATTTATTAAATTTAAAAAAGCTTTTGCGTCGGCCCCTAGTCGGATTTTAAACCCTAGCCACATGTGAATAATTATTTTAAATCGCGAAATCCGCATAAATATATTACTATAAAAATCGCGAAAAGTGTTGAGTAAATAAATGCAACGCATTGTAAAGCCGTAAAACTTTTAGTTATTGTGCGTTTACAAGATGGGTCTTTTGACAAAGTGGAAGAACCAAACTATGCTATTGTAAATGTACAGATTTTTCACTGTCGATTTGTATATAACAACTTAATGTAATTGGTATTTGGAACATTTTAACGAAAACAGCGACTTCTTTCGGCATAAACTGTTTCTTCTCACCACGTAACCCTATTTTGTAAGTAAATGTCTGAAATTGTGTCATTATACCGATAAAAACTGCATTTTAGTTTAAAAAATTCCAGTATAAATGCAAACGGATGAAAATAAAAACGCAATTGACCACAAAGTAACATAATTTTGAATAAAAAACACAATTTCGTTGGAAAAATGTTCTGTTTCACTTAAAATTTTACAAAAACTGACATCATGTCACTTGAAATTATACAAAAAACGACATTTTTATCCAATAAGCGATAAAAAATACGCCGTCTCACATAAATTTACACAAAAATCGACATTATGTCACATAAATTATACAAAAACTGCCATCATGTCACTTGAAATTATACAAAAACGACATTTTTACTCAATACACGACGAAAATTGAACAAAAATCAGGCAATTACACGCCATCTCACATAAATTTTTACAAAAATCGACATCATGTTTCATAAACTATGCATAATTTTGCAAATGTTTTACACTTTTTTCTCTAACTTGTTGCAATTTTAGCAAGATTTGAATAAAAAGCAAAATTCACGCACTTTCGCTGAAAAACGTTCTGTTCCACATCAACTCACATAAATTTTCACAAATATCGACATCATGTCACATAAATTATACAAAAACTGTCATCACGTCACTTGAAATTATACAAAATACGATATTTTTATTCAACACACGATGAAAATTGAACAAAAATCACGCAATCACACATCATATCACATAAATTTACACAAAAATCGACATCATGTCACATAAATTATACAAAAACTGACATCATGCCACTTGAAATTATACAAAAAACGATATTTTATTCAACACACACGATGAAAATTGAACAAAAATCACTCAACTACACGCCATCCCACATAAATTTTCACAAAAATCGACATCATGTTACATAAACTATGCATAATTTTGCAAATGTTTTACACTTTTTATAAAATGCATCGCTCAAAATTAAAAGAAATAGCAATTTCGTTGAAAAATTTGCAAATGTTTTACACTTTTTTTATAAAATGTATCGCTCAAAATAAAAGAAATCACAATTTTTTTAAATTATATCACACCATTATGAAATAGTAGATTGATTTTTTGAAATTTTACACTTTGTAGCTGTAAAATAACTTCAAATACTAATATTTTAGCTTTAGATTTTGTAATTATTTCAGATTCGTGAAAAACAAAAGCAGAGTAGAAATAAAGAAACACAAACACTTTGTAATAAACAAATATATTGTTCTTATTTCGTATAATACTTAATAATATAAATATAAATGTACAGCTGAATGGCTTATTTTCTAAAAATTCTCTAGCAATTTACAAAACTGTAGTTTGAGGTGCACAACATTTCAAATTAAAAAGGTTGCAAGTAATAAAATCAGAACTTCATTGTGTCATTTTAAAGTTTAAGATGCACCCAATCTAGAATTTCCTTCGTTTTTCGTGTGGATGACATCTGCCTTAGAGGCGCTTTTCTAACGGCCCTTTTTTGGAGGCGTTTCCTTATCGGCGTTCTTCTGACTGAACCTTTTTGATGTGGACTTGGATGAGTAGCTGGTGTTTTTAATTTATATTCTAAATCGGACTCGCAGTTATCAGTTTCCATTTCGGTTTTTCCTGTAGTACCAGTCGGGGTTGGCTTCTTTTGCTGTTTAGGTTTAGCTAGCAGCACATTAGCAACGTTAAGGTCTTTGACGTAATCAGCAAACTGTAGGCGTCCGGGTGGATTAATAGTTTTTCGAGGCCGCAGAGTGTCGTGAATTAAATCGACTATGTTAGACGCCGGTAAAATTTCACCTTTTATAGTAACGGTACCCTTGTGATCTCAGCTCGCATCGCTTGAGGTACTCAAAATGCGTAGGAAAACTTCAGCTTTTTTCTTAAAAGTTTTGGGAAGTGTAGATAAAATAACGGCATTTGATAGGCTGTCACTGGTTGTTTCAATAGGTATTTTGATTGGCTGCCGCGCCTGGTTTGTGAAATGAAGGAATCGTTGAAACACTTGATTGTACTGGATCCATTTATCGTGATCAGTTAATTTGGACTTTAAAACTTTTTGCATTTCGTCATCAAGCTGTGATAATATATTTTTCTCCGCATCATCGCCAGACTTAAGAAGTTTGACAAATTCCGGCGATACAATCAACATCTTCCGCTCTTTGTCCATTTTAGTCGAAAAGGAGCTCAGTCGTTTGTTCTGGTAGAGCCGTCGTGAATAAACTAGCTTAAAATCAAGACTTTCATAATAAATATATAAAAAAAATATGACAGGTACGGGAATCGAACCCGTATTCTCTCTCGAGATCAGAGCTTAAATCTGACGCCTTAACCATTCGGCCAACCTGCCTCCCTATATAAACGAGCACTCTCTGCATAATTAAGAAAACATATAGTTTAAAAGTCTTCTATTTGCAATTTCATACAATATTTCATATAAATTAAGCCATGTACAAATTTCTAAATCGGTTTTGATATATATTTTCTCGAAAGACTTGACCCTCAGCTGCCGTTTTATTATTTGTCGTGATGCGTCATCGCTGAATTTTACAAGTGCCATCCTGTCTGCGATGTGACGCACGCAGTGTTTCCATACCTTTTTATTTTAAAATTTTATAAAACCAGAGGTCCAAACTGCTGCCGCATCAGGTAACAGAGTACAATGGTTTAAAACGTGTTAGTGCGGCAAAACCGATTTAGAAATTTGTACATGGCTTAATTTATATGAAATATTGTATGAAATTGCAAATAGAAGACTTTTAAACTATATGTTTTCTTAATTATGCAGAGAGTGCTCGTTTATATAGGGAGGCAGGTTGGCCGAATGGTTAAGGCGTCAGATTCAAGCTCTGATCTCGAGACAGAATACGGGTTCGATTCCCGTACCTGTCATATTTTTTTTTGATATATTTATTATGAAAGTCTTGATTTTAAGCTAGTTTATTCACGACGGCTCTACCAGAACAAACGACTGAGCTCCTTTTCGACTAAAATGGACAAAGAGCGGAAGATGTTGATTGTATCGCCGGAATTTGTCCAACGTCTTAAGTCTGGCGGTGATGCGGAGAAAAATATATTATCACAGCTTGATGACGAAATGCAAAAAGTTTTAAAGTCCAAATTAACTGATCACGATAAATGGATCCAGTACAATCAAGTGTTACAACGATTCCTTCATTTCACAAACCAGGCGCGGCAGCCAATCAAAATACCTATTGAAACAACCAGTGACAGCCTATCAAATGCCGTTATTTTATCTACACTTCCCAAAACTTTTAAGAAAAAAGCTGAAGTTTTCCTACGCATTTTGAGTACCTCAAGCGATGCGAGCTGGGATCACAAGGGTACCGTTACTATAAAGGGTGAAATTTTACCGGCGTCTAACATAGTCGATTTAATTCACGACACTTTGCGGCCTCGAAAAACTATTAATCCACCCGGACGCCTACAGTTTGCTGATTACATCAAAGACCTTAACGTTGCTAATGTGCTGCTAGCTAAACCTAAACAGCAAAAGAAGCCAACCCCGACTGGTACTACAGGAAAAACCGAAATGGAAACTGATAACTGCGAGTCCGATTTAGAATATAAATTAAAAACACTAGCTACTCATCCAAGTCCACATCAAAAAGGTTCAGTCAGAAGAACGCCGATAAGGAAACGCCTCCAAAAAAGGGCCGTTAGAAAAGCGCCTCTAAGGCAGATGTCATCCACACCAAAAACGAAGGGAATTCTAGATTGGGTGCATCTTAAACTTTAAAATGACACAATGAAATTCTGATTTTATTACTTGCAACCTTTTTAATTTGAAATGTTGTGCACCTCAAACTACAGTTTTGTAAATTGCTAGAGAATTTTTAGAAAATAAGCCATTCAGCTGTACATTTATATTTATATTATTAAGTATTATACGAAATAAGAACAATATATTTGTTTATTACAAAGTGTTTGTGTTTCTTTATTTCTACTCTGCTTTTGTTTTTCACGAATCTGAAATAATTACAAAATCTAAAGCTAAAATATTAGTATTTGAAGTTATTTTACAGCTACAAAGTGTAAAATTTCAAAAAATCAATCTACGATTTCATAATGGTGTGATATAATTTAAAAAATTGTGATTTCTTTTAATTTTGAGCGATACATTTTATAAAAAAGTGTAAAACATTTGCAAATTTTTCAACGAAATTGCTATTTCTTTTAATTTTGAGCAATGTATTTTATAAAAAGTGTAAAACATTTGCAAAATTATGTATAGTTTATGTAACATGATGTCGATTTTTGTGAAAATTTATGTGGGATGGCGTGTAATTGCGTGATTTTTGTTCAATTTTCATCGTGTGTTGAATAAAACTATCGTATTTTGTATAATTTCAAGTGACGTGATGACAGTTTTTGTATAATTTATGTGACATGTCGATATTTGTGAAAATTTATGTGAGCTGATGTGGAACAGAACGTTTTTCAGCGAAAGTGCGTGAATTTTGCTTCTAGAAATGCTTGTGGTAGAAGATTTTTTCAATGAAAGTTGTATAAAAATATTGTTTTTGTTGTTTTTGGTTAGAACTTTTTCAGCGAAATTGTGGTTTTTTATTCAAATCTTGCTAAAATTGCAACAAATTAGAGAAAAAAGTGTAAAACATTTGCAAAATTATGCATAGTTTATGTAACATGATGTCGATTTTTGTAAAAATTTATGTGAGATGGGGTGTAATTGCCTGATTTTTGTTCAATTTTCGTCGTGTATTGAGTAAAAATGTCGTTTTTATATAATTTCAAGTGACATGATGGCAGTTTTTGTATAATTTATGTGACATAATGTCGATTTTTGTGTAAATTTATGTGAGACGGCGTATTTTTTATCGCTTATTGGATAAAAATGTCGTTTTTTGTATAATTTGAAGTGACATGATGTCAGTTTTTGTAAAATTTTAAGTGAAACAGAACATTTTTCCAACGAAATTGTGTTTTTTATTCAAAATTATGTTACTTTGTGGTCAATTGCGTTTTTATTTTCATCCGTTTGCATTTATACTGGAATTTTTTAAACTAAAATGCAGTTTTTATCGGTATAATGACACAATTTCAGACATTTACTTACAAAATAGGGTTCCGTGGTGAGAAGAAACAGTTTATGCCGAAAGAAGTCGCTGTTTTCGTTAAAATGTTCCAAATACCAATTTACATTAAGTTGTTATATACAAATCGACAGTGAAAAATCTGTACATTTACAATAGCATAGTTTGGTTCTTCCACTTTGTCAAAAGACCCATCTTGTAAACGCACAATAACTAAAAGTTTTACGGCTTTACAATGCGTTGCATTTATTTACTCAACACTTTTCGCGATTTTTTATAGTAATATATTTATGCGGATTTCGCGATTTAAAATAATTATTCACATGTGGCTAGGGTTCAAATCCGACTAGGGGCCGACGCAAAAGCTTTTTTAAATTTAATAAATGCGAGAGAGAGAAAACAACTGTGATGAGTGAGACGGAAGACTTCGGCGTGACGTAATCAAATCCATGGAAATCAAGATGCAGTTTTCTTATAAATCCAGGTTTTGTGCAGCGTCGTGTTCGGACCGCCATTTTATACAAATAAAAACTTCGATTCGTTCTAGAATTATTCCGCTGTTCGATGGGCAATATTTTAAAAATTCCACTCATCGCTGTTCGTCACAACATGCTTTGCAAAAACCGTTGCGTTTTCCGTGCAAGTTGTGGCAGGCGTTTTACAACGGTCAAATTTATGAATCATAAAATTATATATGCCGCAATCACGTACACAAAAATAAAATTTGAAAAGGGTTAAGGGTTTCTAAAGTAAACATAAAGAGCGAGTTGTGTTCTGCGTGTAAATTGTACGAATTTTTGTAATTTTTTATCTTGCAAAACAATAAAGTGTTTTTTACCGATTTATTATTTCTCTCTACTAAAATTGAATTTCTCATCGCGATATAAAAAGTTAGACCACGTGGGAAGCCGAAATCTGCAAGCCTACATGGTCGACCTTGAAAAGTAACCGAAACACGGTAGCTGAGAGCAACGCAACCCGGCTTTTTTACCTATATGAGTAAGAAAAAGATAGCCATACAAAAAATTATATTAGTAGGCATGTTTAGTTGACAAATGTCATAATTAAAATTAGTCAAGCCTTCTCCAATACTTGCTACTATGTTTATCTCTTTCTTACTCAAGCAATACGTATATCTTCTTGTTCATGTTATTGCTGATATATATAATTGTGACCGACAGGCAACGACCGGTTAGGCCATTTGAGGATGACGAAATAGAAAGTTCTGCAGAGTCGGTGATATCATAGCAAATTCCATTGTCTGTGCTGCAAAAACCATTGCGAATAATTACACATTTTATGTTGAAAATTGAAAATAACCGCCTCGTAATTATGACCTCGCTATATAAAATAAGTAATTAATTTTTGAGTATATTTTTAAACTATTTCAGGACTATATTCGCAGAATCCGAAGTGCAAACTTTCACTGGCTGTTTTGTAATACCGGGCCTAACGATAAAAATAAAATAATTAATTATTACAAAATCACGCGCGAAATCAATTTTTAAAAAATTGCATCTACCTTTAATCACATCAAGCTGCACATTTCAGTTCTTAAAATTTAAATTTTCGAAAAAATAAGTTAATTAAAATTCGAGCGGCGTGACTGCAGAGCTGTGAAATGACGTTTTGTTCAAACCCTTTAAATCCCGTAGCGCTCCGTGGTCTAGCGGCATCGATCGATGTGAGCCCAATGTGTATGCAAACGTAGAGGGTTCAAATCCAAGACCGCCAGAGATTTTTAAAAAATTAAACATCCATCCTGTGACTGCAAGAGAGAGACAACCAGAGCAGAAGAGAGAGAGAGATAGATCTACCAAAACAGGGACTTAGAAAAAAAATCTGAACAAATTTGAAATTCAAATATTCGCGCGAAATTAAAATGGCCTCCGTGCATGAGAGAGAGAGAGAGAGAGAGAGAGAGCAGCTTCGATGAGGGAAGATTTAGCAGTTTGAAATTCAAATATTTCCGCGAAAATTCAAAATTAAAAACGACACCTGTGAGAAGTGAAAAATTGAACTTACAAAAAAATCTGAAAAATTTCCTATAGTAAGTAGGGTTAATGGAACTCTGGTTAATCCATTCATGCGCGCCGCCGCGTAATTCCGGAAGCAAATTAAAAATGGCCTCGCGTAATTTAATCGGAAGCTAATGCGTAATTTAATCAGTAGCACATATGTAAATTACATATCAAACTTCATATGTGATTAATTAGATCAAACCGCGAAATTAATTAGATCAAACCGCGAAATTAATTGGGTCAATCCGCGAAAATTCCGCGAAATCCGCGAATAATTCCGCGAATTAAACCGCGAATCCGCGAATCAAAATTTGATTGACAGCTATCAAAAACAACTTCGCGAAATTAAAACCGCGAAATCCGCGAATTAAAACCGCGAAATCCGCGAATTAAACCGCGAATCCGCGAATCAAATAAAAAGTGGAGGGGATAGCGGCCCCCTTTCTACTCGTGTTGTTCTTCACACATCTTGATTTTCTGACTGATTATATCTTTTAAAATACTGGTAAATATCTTCACAGTTGGGTTTAAAAGTATTATGCCTGTGTAATTTTCTAGGCTTTTCTTATCGCCCTTCTTAAAATTTTGTATAGTTATACTTTTTTTCCATTGGTTGGCGATGTTACCTGTATATATTATTCTTTGGAAGAATATCGTCAGATGAGTTTCTAGATCTTCTTCACCATATTTTAGTATGTCGTTTGGTAATTTGTCTATTCCTGGAGATTTTCGGTTTTTAAGTTTATTTTAACCAATATTTTTAATTTCTCTTCTTTTTCATCTATTTTCGTAATTTCTTTGTTTTTATAGAGATTTATAAAATGTTCTACACATTTAGCGTTCGTTATGGTTTGAGTTTGTGAATATTCGTCTAATTTTTGTCATTGGCGTCCTATCATTCCTCATATCTTCTACTAGGCCCCTTAAAAGTCATGTTCCATGTTCTTAGTAAAGCTGCACCAGATTTGGATTGTAGTATTTTAATTTTACTATTTATTCTATTTCTTACTGTCACAGCGTTCATCGTCAGTATTATTATTTCCATATCTTAGATAAGCCTCCCTTTTATCCTCAGCTATATGCTCTACTTCTGTCGTGAACCACGGTTTTTTGCCTTTTGCTGCGTTTATGTTTACTTTCCTTGTGCCTAGAACCTCTTGCCCCCATTATTTAAAAAAAAAAATTCCAGCATGTCTCAAACTGGTTTTCGGATGTTACTCTATACTCTTTTATTTTTTTTAGTTAAGCCATTGTAGATGCTAAAGTGATTCTATCTTTTTAGGAGGGCATTTTCCAATCTGCATTTCCACAATTTTTTAAATTTATGCGTAGAATTCAACCTCGTTTTTCCTAACATTTTGGAAACACTTTATAGATGGATATATCGAATACGGTACAATACGATTTTCTGGGAAATCTTAATGGCATCGTCCAAGCGACAATCACAATGCGAATGTCAAAAATATAAAAATTATATTATTTTATGCACTTGATAATGGTGTTGATATCGGTTCAGTAATTGATAGTCACCCCAAATCTGCTGATTTAAAACATTATTCAACACATATTGGATTTGTTTAAAAATTTACATGGAGGATTCTATTCTACTCTGCAATTTATGTCCGAACTGTATTTTTTGCCTTTTGTTGCGGTATAATCTAATTTGACAAAGATCGAGCAATTTTGAGAACGCTTTGAAGATTCCGTGCCGCAAGCTAGGCAAAGCGTGGATAAAATTGATAAAAATACTACATAGCATTTCTATGTAATTGATTATAGCTGTTACAACTTTAAAAAATATAGACTAATTAAAAATGCATATCAAAGCCTGGGTAAGAAGTTTTATGTCTAAAAAAATATTAAATGGTTTAGTTTTGAGGTTTAGTTAGTACAACTTAATTTGTACATCGGATAAATGATTAATATGACAAGGTACATAACCACAATCGTTTTAAGTTAAAGGAACACAAATGTGTACAAGCATGTGCAACATAATATAAAGAATACGTATTTTATGTATCCATAAAGAAAACTATTGCAATACTCTACCTAAAGTTTCTCTAAAGTAGTCTGTAGTTTCATGTAAAATATATAATTTTTTAAATTTTTTTATTTCACAATTTCACAAAATCAATGTTACTGTCTGATTATTACAATATATTATCAGACAGTCCAGTTAAATATTAGCAGACATTAATTTATTTCAAGGGAGGTTAGCTGTTTATTTTTCGCATTCGTTGGAGTATTTTCTTGATAACGTAAAATATCAGCAATTTTATGTTTACAGAACGCTGGCTATTTCATCACTTACTTTACATATTATTTGAAATTAAACTATTGCATATTTTAGCTTTAATGATGTATACACCATGGCTGCCAAACATAATCAGCTAGAATGTTGGTAACAATTAGCAGCAACGTAATTTAATGATTGTATTGTTAGAAGTGTGTACAGTTTACACTTCCTCGTGAAATTTAGGCACCTCTGTATTACTAATGTTTACTCTACTGAATAAGTGTATGTATAAGCTAGCTTGTCTTACCATGTCTATACTCGTAATGTACTGAAACGTTTCAGATGATATTAAGCTTGCATCTAATGAAGAAACTCTTATTCATTATATGGATGACGTATACATGATACCCTGTATCAATTCATTTCTGATTCAAGTACTTATCGTTAGAAACGGTTACGCCAATGAAAACCATTAAACGTAATTTGAGACGACGCTTACAGACTGCGCAGGGCAAATTAAATTAGTTTGCTTGTAATTTAGTCTGCAAAGCAGTTTGCTTGGGAGTACTGACGGCGTTGACGAGCTTGGAGGATCCTCTACATCTTTCAATAGGGGAAATTTGATTGTAGAAACAAACACAGCACTAAAACCTGCTTCAAGAATAGACAACCTTACTTTAAGAAATTACTAAATTCTATTGTTACTGACGAAATAGTGATGACAAGACTAGTGTTAAATGTAAAATATTAAATCTACGACGTACGGGCTTTAAAGGGGTTTTCCAAATAAATGTGCCTCAATAATTTTTTATCGATTTGGTTTAACGCATTTAAGCCAGCGTAGCAGAGTGGAATTTTAATATAAGAAGAATTAAGTAATGTGTCGTAACTTACAACACTTAGAAGGCATTGCTGAATATCTGCAAAAAATATGAGAAAAATAGCATAATTAAATTATATCTATACTGTTATCTTTTTCAGTTGTATTACATTTTTACTTAGATTTATTATTGCTATTATTATTTATAGACTACAAGTACGCACTTAACAACATTAATTTTTGTTTTAAAGTTACTGTCATAATGAGAAAATCGCTGAAGATCGATTTTAAACTTAAATTAGTTTTGGTCAAAGAGTAGATGCTAAACTGCAGTGCTTAAACAAACGTCCTCATATTTGTTATTTTATATGTAAAGCTAATGAGACATTGAATACATGCAAAGCACTTGAGTATTTGCTTTGTTACAGTCTGCCTATAATAACAACGGAATATTTGAGTGGGGGTAATATTTGACTTTCGTGTGACTTTTGAAAAAGCTAAATGACAGTTAAAAAACTGACCATAGCATTTTTATTCAATTTAATTGAAATACTGACCTAAACGTGTATTTCTGTATTGCCGAATATTAATTTCTTGAATTTTAATATAACTTCTAAATTTTCTAGTTTTGGTTTTATTCTTGTATCGAGCTATTGAGACTAATTTATATAAGTTAATTTGTTGCTAGACTTCGATAACTGCTCCTAATCAGAATTACCCCTGTTGTAGCTCAATCATTGAAAACTGGTAAAGTTAGTTTTATAGAAATTTTAAATATATTTTTGAAAAGTTGCCATTCGAAGAAGACTAAATCTTATAGCTTTATAGAGCTGCTAATGCACATTCTTTTAATAAAAAGTATAGAATATAGTAATACAAAATGCGATTTTTTTCTTTCGCCCTGTTTATGCGAACATCCAATTTGCTATATACGTAACTCACCTTTACACCCTCGTATCTTCGCCCTCATGCATCGCAGACCCTAAAAAATAGCTAGTACGGTGAGCGTTGGTTCATTCTCTTTCCAACTAGCCCCAAATCACATTGGGATTTTTCAAGATGTATGCGATGTAATAGCACAGAACGCTTTCGTGTCCCAAAAATAGTTTTAACCCCCGTATTTGCACCCGCTAGACTCTTACATTTTTATAACCTCTCCAGAAAGTTCGCTCTTGACGAGATCTTCAAAATCACCCCAACAACATTCATCTGCAATATGTACACCTTGTGCAAAAATTCCCGAAAACTGCGCACTTTTCAAGCGTCACACATATCGCTACCTCATATTACCGTCACACTTCCAATTTGTTAAACATTTTCGATGTTAAAACGGAGCTGCCTCAAACCGTCTCGTTACACATATTATCGCGTTTTTCCAATCTTTCAGAATATTGTTAATTTTCCACATTTCTGTTATTAAATACTTCATGACTTCTTGGGTATATTTTATTAGTTCAGATTTTATTTAAATTTTTGCTGCAGTTATCTTAGTCTTTAGTTTCTTAATTAGTTCTTCCACTTCTTCTTTTGTTGGTGGCGGAATCGCTTCTACCTCTTCTGCTGTTACATTGTATTTCATTGGTGCTACTTCTCTGTCTTCCATGTTCACCGTATTACTATCAAACAATCGTCTCCATCTTTCAACAATTCTGTTTTCTTCGCTAACTAATTGATCCTTGCAGTTAAAAAAACATTTTAATACTTCTGTATCCACTTTTCACTCTTTTAATTTAAAAAAAATCCTAACCTCCTTGTTTTTTTACTCCTCTTCTTAATTATTCTTGTAAATCTTTGTTATTATATTTTCTCTTCTATTTTCTACATGCTCTTTTAATTTCTAATTTTATGTACTTATATTTTTATTTATCTGTTTCCTTTTATTGTTGTAGTACTTGCAATCCTAGTTCCGTTTTCCTTATTTTTGTGTCTCGTCCGTCATTCGACCTAGTTTACCTATTTTCTTACTACTGGCAATTCTTGTATCGCCATGAGAATGACGTATTCGATTTGATTCCATTGCTGCCCAGTAGTTACTTGTCTTGCTTGCTTCTTTATTTTACTATCCAGTATCCAGTATATAATTATATTTTTCTCCAACTTCTTGTGGCTTTAATTCTTCTAGTTTTCTTTTAAATAATTTTGTTCTTCTTTACTTCCTCTCTTGTTGTGTACAGTATGTTCACGGTTGGTATCTTAAAAAATGTTTAGGCCATTTTCTTCTTTACTCTCCCAAAATTGGAAGTTACTTAAACTACAAAATTATTACAGGTTCAATTTTAAGTGAGCATCTGCAACACAATTTAAAATAGGCATTTGTTGCCCTTATTTTATAGTTGCAATTAATATGTAATCGTATGTTTATCAACAAAGTAAATCGTGTAGTGTAACTGAATATCCAGGTGTTTTATTTGATAGTGTATTTATTTGCTGTAGCGACATTGCTATTAGTGATTTATCAACAGTCGCGTACAATTACTTACAAAACTAATGAAGTTTGAAGCAATAATGGCACGAGTGTGAGACTTTGTATTAGGCGTATATATTGCACAACTTTTCTTGTTGGTTAGTAGTATATTTCGATATTCGCCTAATAATGTCAGTTGTGATGACATGAATGACATTTGTTATTTAGGTTGGGTAGTTCAATTCATCATTTTTTAAAGCGTTGCTCATTTCAAAGGTAATGGGATCACATATATTTATGCCCACCCGGTATTTTACATTTAGATATAATTAGTAAAATTTGTTCCTACTTCACACTTTCATCACATTTTAGTCACCATGTACATAAATGAATTTCTTATAATGCATTACTATCCCTTATAGGTTTATATGAGGCACTGGAATAACCATTATAAATATGATCATACTTTTTGCACTTAAACAAGTAGCGTAACCCCAATATTAAAAATGTACGGCTCCGGGAATTTTGTAATTTCTTAAATTTAAATAAACCCTTCCATCGCATATGCATTAAATATTATACTTTAGTGATGGTATCTTCTCACAAAAGTAATTACGCGAGGTAAAGTTTGCCGTATTTTAATAACCAAATATTTGTACTGCATTTATCTATATTAAAACAACGTATTGTGTGAATAGATATAGAAGGTAAACGATGTGGTTAGACATGAGATAGCAATTCCCGGCAATTTAAATTTAAATATCCGGCCAAAAGGGTTTTACTCTGTTTTAGGTTAATCCTCTTTAATCTAACCGAAAGTCGAGTTCTCCAAAAAGGCAACTTTGTCTAAGAGGATTATAGCTGATATATAACTTCCCATGTCCAACGCTGACGTAATCGCCTGTGGAGATATTAAATTTTAAAGCTCCTTTGTGAGAGAATAAATGAACTTTTCCGGAAAAATTATATTCGAAGTGCTCTTTATATTGCGGCGTCTTAAAGCAGCTTTACTGCTAGCGAACAGTAAAAATTAAATAGTGAATGTTTACTGTATTCTAACAATATTGCTCCTTAAACATAAACAAGGCATTAGTGCAATTAGAAAATTATAAATATTCTCTCTGTAAATCACCAGATAACAAAGCTTGAAAAGCGTTTTTGTACTCTAACAGTATTTAGTATCGAACGCTTTCCACAAAATAGTTCAGTTTGTCTGTTTTAAGGCTGACATTGAAATAAATTCTAAGTGCGCTTGACCCAGTATCTACAATTTACTAAAACCCGAGAACAAACTATGTAGCAATCAGAGCAGTACATAAATTGCTAGATATCATCTACAGCTGTTAATTTAAGATGCTGGTGGTAGCGTGAATCCACAGTAGCGTTCGCTGTCTGAACCATGAAATTACATGTTCTGTCCATGCCTCCTATTTCTGCAGTAACAATTAGGGTGCATGTAGTAAAGTAGAATATAAGATGCGATAGAATTATTATGGCATCACATTTCGGGAAAACTAAATTATCTTAAAACAGATATAATGCATAAATTCAGATTATTGGATTTAAAAAAATGGAAATTACTTTAAGAACGACTGTATTGATAGCTGCATATTTAACGTGTAAAGTAACATTTCGGGTCAAAGTCACTTAAGTATCACAACTTAGGTATCTTCATATGTTCAACGACTTTCTAACTGCTCTGTTACATCTTAGACAACAGTTGCGAGTAATGTTATTTGAAATCTAGACATTCAAAACAGAATACTGGCTAGTACCTAAGCATTTATGGCTCAGTTAGTACATCACGGTCGAGCTCGTCAGGGCTAACCTGATAACCTCAAATTTGACATCGACTGACAGTGCGCCAACAATATACTTCAGTACTGCTAAACGTATATCCCGAACCGCAGGCGTTGCTAAGCTGGTCGATACATGCTGCTAGGCAGGTATAAAAAAGGTGCATTACCATTCAGCCGCCGCTTAAAGAGAACAGTTGCAAACGCCTTTCTCGCTTAGTATATGTCTATTTTATTTTATGTATTTAATATAGAACATTATTAAAGCGACCTAGTGTAACGCAAAGTAAAATATTATAGAAATAACATTAAAAAAAAACAAGTGCAAAGTCTGAAAATGGAATAAAAAACCTAGAAAGGGCTTTACACGGAACTTCTCTCCTAAGTACGGCGTCCATCGATTGCTCTACATCGGCAGCCATCGTTGCACATTTCTATCCCTCGCATTGAATTCAGTGCGCGGCGGTTGCTACACCTTTCCATTCCGCCAGGTGCGGTCCGAAGTGATTACTTTTTTCCTTGTTACGATGGTCACTCTGTATATTGCAATGGTATGTCTAATTAGTGTTGTAATATGTTATTAATTTAATTTTTAATAAGGGTACCACGCAAATATATTTTTGTATTCGTGTTATCAAATCTTAGGTTGATTAAAAGTTACTTATAAATTGATAGATAAAAATAAATAGTTGTATGCCCTTTATAATATTTTAATTATCTGCAATTAATCCAATAATACGCTAGCTCAAATCGATAAAGCACAGACTCGTCTCGGTTGGGTCCACCGCTGAATACAAACTTTATTAAAATTATTAAATACGCATCTGTCTCCGCATAAGCTCAACCGCGCACAATCGATAACTGAAATTGGGCCAAGATGGACGCCGTTTGCAAGATCGCGTCAAATTGAATAAACAAAACAAGCGAAATCGGTCACAGTTCTATTGGTAACTATTTAAATTAGTTGGTTTTCGCGGCATTAATCCTCATTGGTTTCTAGCATTTGTTTATGGGGCCCGCGTCTATCTCCCAATTGTTTATTTTGGCGTGGATCTGGATCACACTAACGGATAACCTCAAATAATGGATTTTGAGCTTCCTGGCAGACTAGAGTCAGTCATACGGCGATGGAACTGGCCTGGATTGCATTGAGTATTGCTCTTCTTAGGCATGCATGAATTTCCCGGTGCTCACTTAATTATTTTTAGGATTAACAGTACCTGGACTGGCCGATCTTATCGGGGTATTCGTAGGCTACGCTGACCTCGTTATGGGCTGCTAGAAGCCGGATCGTGTTGTTTAGGCACGGGCACGTATCCCACGGGCTGCTGAATGGCACTGGTGTCTTCCCCAATGGGCTGCTGGACTGGTAGACCTCCTCGTAGCTGTCGGAACTAAGGCTGCTTCGGATCAAGGTTATGTCAAACAGCATCGGAGACCTCAACAACTTTTGGTGGCAAATTTTGATAAAAATAATACCACATGGACACAAAAATTTGCTCAACACACTGGTAAAGTTTCAGACATGTATTTTTATTTTTACTATCAGAAATTTTAATTTTAATACGGAGCACAATTTCACACGTCAAGCCATTAATTTATTCATTTGTCTTTTTTTTTATTATAAACAAAAGCTAGTTAGTTTCAAATTAATTACGGATGTTAACATGGTTCAAAATACTGACTTTGAACAATAAATTTTACTTAAAGCTAGGATTTTGTACACTAATATCACATCTAAAATAATTGTTTACATTTATACCAATTTTGGGTGTCTATTTGTCGCTGCACCTCTTTTTAATTTGCGTTTAAATATTCACATGTCACTGCACTGATTAGAGTATTTAATTTTTCTCGCATTTCCTGCACTGGCTTCCTTTGAATTCACTGTTTTATTTTTCACACATTTTTAAGTTCATATGCTGTCTCCTTTTATGCACTTTCTATAACCCTTGCCTTTTGATTCTTACGGTTTCCTTCAAATGCTTTAATGCCTTCATTCTTTTCTGCTGGTTGCATGTTCATAAGCGCATCTATCTTTCAATTACCTTTTTTATAAAACCCTGAAAGGATTTCACTATTAAACTGAACCTGAATTCTACGCGTTTGCGATCCGTCTTGTAATTATTAAATTTCATTCGGCTTGGCATTTACTTTAGCACAAACCTAATCAATTAACTGAACTTACATTCAACTTAGATCCCTGTGCGAATTGAGCTTTGCTTACTGCGTTCATTAATTAAATATTTTGCAATTACTGGCATCTCATTACAAATGTATTCATTCTGGCAAATTCAAGTTTTAGTTTTGCAGTTATATAAAATATCTCACTCTGAGCTTTCATGAAATGTCCATTAATTTGGCAATGCTAACAGAGTTGATTGGTAGGGCTTAAAACCATATCAATATATTGAGTCCCATATTCATCAAAGGTAAAAACCTAAACTATGTACTAATTATTAGTCTTGTCTATTTCTGTTAATACAAAAATAAGTGAAAACATGTTGAGAAGTTCACCAAGACATACTAACTATGAAAACTCGACACTGAGGAAAATAGTTGAGTAGTATTGATGGTTGTCTACGTATGCGGTTTATTACAATAAACCTCTTCACTGAATAGAAGAAAAAGTAGAAAATATCTTCTTCTTCTAACCAGCTATATTTATGTTTATATATTTTTTTTAGACAAAATGGAAATACTGAAGTGCGCATGTTCTACTCAGGAAAAAGATATACATAAACAGTGTACTAACCCAGGAGGAACGAAGAATTCAGTGAAACTTGAGACAAATAATAATGGAGCAGGAGGATGCAGGCAGAAAAGCAAAGGTTGTTTACAATAAAATATGGATAGACGACTCCAAATATAGAGATGGAATATAAAAATAAACAACATAGAAGAGTGTTCTACTAACCAGAAAGCTCTAACAAACGACCGGACCGCCCCTTGCAGAAGAAACAAGCTAAGAATCTGAACACGATTATAAGCAATACACACGCAAAACAGATATAATTCTTACACACAAGCAAATAAAGGAACACATAAAAATCGGGACATGGAATACATGCAGCTTAACTGGTAAGGAGGAAAAGCTAGTAACCGAATTCACTAAAGTAAAGCTAAGCATTCTAGGACTCACTGAAACAAAACTAAAGGGTTCAGGATGTATTACTACAACTGATGAGCATATCCTGCTATATAGTGGGGTACATACCATTCGATCAACGAGCCAGAGTGTGTGTGGCCTGCTTAATAAAAAACAAACTAAAACCAAACATCAAATACTGGCAGTTCATGTCGGAAAATATTTTAATGGTGGAAATCGAAATAAATCAACAATTACTAATCATTATTGTAGCCTATGGCCTGCAAGAAAATGAAAAAGAAAATATCAAAATTAACTTCTATAATATGCTGCAGGTCACAACTGATAAAAGCAAGGAGGACGTATTCATAATTAGTGACCTAAACAGCAGGGTAGGTAAACAAAACGAAAGGTTCAAAGAAGTATTGCCCATATACGGAAAGAAACCCGTAATAATAATGGGCATAAACTCTTACAATTCTGTGTGAATAACGAATTACTAATTACAAATACTTGGTTTCAGTAAAGAGACATACACAATACACACGTTTACGCTGGTCAAATAATGAACACTCCATATTCGACTATTATAATAAATAAACAGAACTTAAAGCGAGTTAAAAATGTAAGCGTCAAGCGCAGTGGGGGCGGAGCATTATTTAGTGGTGCTAGAATTAAGCATTGAAGGTAGCATTACAGCACAGGTAACTCCGCAAAAGACTACGATAAAACCAGTAACATCAATTGAATACCATAAACTAAAACAGACAGAGACTCAATGCGAATTCCAAAATCTGGTAGAGCAAACAAATTTATTGGTAGACTGGTAGGCATTGGAGTGTGACACAGAGATGATATGGCAGTCGTTCAGGGACTTATTGCTTACAGTTGGAGAGAAGGCATATGGGACCGACAAGTAGTCCAAGAAAGCAACAAACAGCCTGGTGGTCTAAGACAATCAAAACGGAAGTAAAGGAAAAGAAACGTAGTTGGATCGGATATTTGGAAACTAAGTCGGAGGAGGACTTTCGGCAATACAAACACCAAAGGGCGAAGGTAAAAAACCTAGTGAGGGGAGCAAAGAAACAGAGCTGGGAAGACTTTGGCAACAAGATGGAGCGCAATTTTAAAAGTGACCAAAAACTGTTCTATAGGGTATTAAAATACTTGAGTAAAGGAAAAGCATTTCCACTGAATGCAATAGAAGATGAAACGGGAATACTGTTGACCGAGAATAATGAGATTATGGCACGTTGGAAAGAATATTACGCAGGGATATTTGGGGACACTGGTAACAACATTGATGTGAATCGGCAAGCAGCGATCAAAAACCAAAAATCCGTGACGCCAGCCAGACCGAACCAGAACCATACAATGGCCACATCTGCTTCGCGTGCGCCTCGACCGTGCATATTTTACACAAATGTATTCTCCAAAGTACGGAGAATTTCGGCCAAAAGCACGCACTTACAAACAGCGAGTAATAACCCATAAGTCATCTCAGTTCGAACGCGCACCGCCCGTGAGCGATAGGCGACTTTGACCTAACACTACATCGGGATTCGAAAGAATGCTCAAAAGAAATATATCGCCTCAATTAAACCACGTTTGTTTGGAGTCCACGGAGAGAGGAAATTAGACGTTTTCCAGCAAAAGTAAGCTCATCCTTGTATCATTTCAGTGGACTGAGCGCACATCAAAAACAATAAACCGAAACAGTTCAAGCCAAAGCGCGAGACCGCTGAAAATGGTCCGGGAGCCCCGCAAAGAAGCATAGGGTCCAATAAAATATAACCGACCGAACACAAAAGAGGCAGGCGGCCACAGTCTGGATACCAAGCATTTAATTTTAAAATAAATTTAGTTAGCAAAAGCATAATCAGCGCCTTGGGTTATGCGGTATCAAAATACAGGAAACATTAAGGCGCATTTAACGAGCCCAGTGGGCATTCTGAACTGAGGCCGACGTCTAAGCGCGACCAGAAAACAAACACCAGCTTTGATACACGAAGACTCCAAGAAGATTGATTCGCGTAACGAATTTAGCTTAAGAACCCGAGTCTAGTGTCAAAATGATCAGCATTTTCTCAGCAATGCACTACAGCAAAAATTAGACCGTTAATTAAACACGCCGCGAAACAAGCCGCTAAATTTCTCCACACATCAAAAGCAGGCATTCATCCGTCCTTTCTAGGCCAATGAGCGTCGAGAAGGCACCGCACAATGGAGTGGGCTCTTTTAAACATTTACCAGAAGAAATCACTCAGCTCCCGGCTTCGAATCCGACTCAGCCCCAGCCTCGAGTCCCAGCGACAATCAGCTCTCCAGCCTGAAGGAAGCCACCCAAGGACCCAGCGCTCAGAGCCTTCCACGGACTTTTCTGTCAGCCTTCCACGGACCTTGCTGCCAGGACCATCCACGGACTTTGCAGCCAGAGCCTTCCACGGACTTCGCTGTCAGAGTTTTCCACAGATTTTGCTGTCATAGCCTTTCACGGACCTTGCTGTCAGGACCATCCACGGACTCTGCTGGCAGTACCATCCACGACCTTTGCTGTCAGAGCCTTCCACGGACATTGCTGTCAGGACCATTCACGGACTTTGCGGCCAGAGCCTTTCACGAACTTCGTTGCAGAGCCTTCCACGGACTTTGCTGTTAGGGCCATGCACAGACTTTGCTGCCAGAGCCCGTCCTGGACCGAGCTGCCAACTTCCCACAAGACATGGCCCACCCCAGCGCTCGTAAGCCCTGTCGCGACCCAGGGAGTGTCAACGAATTTGTTGAGAAAGAAACTAATGCGGTAGAAAATAATCAATGAAGATGTAAGATTAAAGGATTAATCATAAAAACCCCTCAAATACTAGCATTGAACCAACATCAGCAAAGAAGTATATATTATTAATATAAAAATTTATTTGTAAATGACTTTTTTCAGAACTGTCCTCGTTGTGAAAATAAAAATTTTAAAAAATCAAGAGAAGGTAGGGCTAAAAAATATCTTAACGTGTCTAATAATACTGAAACAATAAAAAGAAAGACTTGAGAATTACATTAATTTGCAAATTAAAAAAATATTGTAAGCGGTGGGATTTGAACTCAGTGCCTGCAAGAGCGATATACATTTTCAGTTATTGGTTTTTGTTTTTTGAACTGATATTTGCTTATTGTGATCCGTTTTCCACTAACATTTGTTGCTTCTTGTTTTTTGGGGTGAAGACTTCTTCATAGACTGCTATGTAAAAATACTTTCTAGCAAATAGTTTTGCTATTTATAAAAATTATTGTATAATACCTATATGATCAAATAGGGGACAAATGCTCTAAGCAACGACAGCATAGCCAGCTTTTATGTCTATTTAAATGATACAGTTAATGAAACTTTAAAAATTCAGAGATCTGCTTAAAAGTGCTTTAATAATGACAAAACAGCTTTACACTATTGATGATAACAACTGAAATAGGTATTTATGCATCTAGGGCGAAAAATTGGCTTTTTATGGACGATGCCTGCAATTAATCTGATCAGGCAAGGCCATAAGAAGCAGTTTTCGTCCGAGGTGCATATTAAATTTTTCCGTCGACCGTTATAATTTGAAAAAAAATTAAAGTATAGTTGTTGAGGACGAAAAACGTTTGCGGACAAAAAGCGTTTGCGGCTGTAAAGTGCGACGGTAAAGCGTTTGCGGACGAAAAGCATTCGCGAACGAAAAGCATTTGCGGACGAAAAGTGTTTGCGGACGAAAAGTGTTTGCGGACGAAAAATTAATGGTGTCCAAAAGTGCCATTTTTGGTATGGTTACGGCCAAATAAAAACGACCACCATTTTGACATTTTCATAAATTTTGGTAAATCAGGCTTTTACTTGACAGTACCTTGACAATTTGAATTCTTAATATGTCATTTTTAATTTTTATGTTTCTTAGGTGATTTAATACCAATTCACAATAGAGTAAAGTACTGCCCGGTTTTATTTGGCCGTAACTGCACGTAAATGCGTCCGTAAAATCACATTTTATAGGGAGGTCGACGGAAAACTATTTTTTTACTGGTAGTAGAAATATGATTTTAATGTCGATTGCTGTAGCATTTGACATGCCGAACATTTTATCTAACTTAACCGAATCTCTATCTGCTGATTCTCGGGTTGTAGTGTCGCAATTATCGCATTAGGCCATCGTCCACTTTAAGTGCTACTATCGTCTCTGATTGTTAAAAAGAATTTGTTATCAGATGGTAGAAATAATAGATCTTTGGAAATGAAAAGTAGTTAAATTTTAAGTGGTGATACCAATCTCTAATTTGCGGTATACCGAGAGCCGGTTCTAAAATGAACTAAAACTGATTTATACGTAATGAAGTTTAACCAAATATTTTCCTACGGGCGCTTCTGTGGCGAATACTATGCATACATAATTATTGGATGAGAACACGAAATCAATGTTTAGCGCTTCGGTAATTACTTGTTAAGACATTGTTTATCGCGTCATCATATTCTCTGAAAGATATATAGTTCCAATCATAACATGTGTGAGACGGTCTTTAAAATTCCAAATTAAATTAGAAATAAACGCTGCCATTTACCCCAGGCTATGGGCACACCTAAATCTAAGATACTCTATTTACATAATTAGTAGCCCGTTTTTGCTTCCGATACCTGCTGCTAGAGAGATAATATACACTATATTATGTTAAATACTAATTTACTGTTTAAAAGCTACCCCAATTAAACTCGGTAGTTTTATGAGAAGCAGATTACGAGATTCTACTATGCATAAGCAGTTAAGTAACTGCTGTAAATTGTAAATTACTCGGAAACTTTCATAGGTAGGGTTGTATTTAATAAGATATACTTCCTGCAGTAAACTTGAGATTTAAATTCAAAGAATGAGAAATGTGTGAGCAAGTAGTTTCTTATTTAAAGAAGCATTTTGGTCGAAGTGCATATTTTGCTGTTATAAGAACTTAGCACAACGGCGTATACTCATACCGCTGTTTATCGTACATCAAGAAAAACTCCGTTTTGCTGTGTTGCATCTGACATGCATATTTCAGTAGCTGCTGGAAATTCGCATAGTTATACCTATCTTAAAAATATTAGCAGATGTCTGTGCCTACACTACAATAGAATTAATCTAATGCCCTTAGTTGAACGAAGTATTTAAACATATAATCATAAATAACACTCTACACAGAAAAGGAAGCTTTCTCGAAACTTATGGTTAATATTTGAGTTTCTCAAATAGTAAATTTTGTATTCTTATATTCCCCGAACAAGGCGGAATCGATATTATCAACTCAAATATAAATGTGTTTTTGATCATCCAAAGACTGGAATCTACAACTTAAAAATAACTCAATTTCACCCGTGGAATAGTAAAATCCCGTTCTACATACTCCATAGTTGCTGAAGTCCGAGAGTTATCTATAATGCAGACACACACACAACTTTCAGTGATAAGGCCAAGCACAGCTTACCTATTTGTCACCATGTCAAGTTAAAGAGGTCGTTGAGCTTAAAATACTTTGAATTTAAGCTTTCTCATAGGTATTAGCGTGTTGCTATAGCTAAAATTCTCAGGCGAGTATTCGTCCGAAATATATTCTGCTAGATTCTAGAAGCAACAGAACAACTTTGACGTTTTGAAGCAATTCTCTTACCATATATTTAACATCGTTCAGCAAACAAACTTGGCTCAGTTATGGTTTATGGGGGTTTAAGAGCTATGCGGCTTTTATATAAGTTTCGACAAACTTTATCGTGTTACTCACTCTGTAATATCAGGTTTTCCGTAAAAAAGGTTTCCTCATTCTTTCATAGAAAGTGAAAAATTACTTTAATGTTAATCCATGAAAAATTAATTCTTGGAAATGCATTTTAAATTTTAATGCGACTAAGTATGAACGAACTACGGCATTCATGAGAGATACAATAATGTTTAATGAAACCTGGATATCTGAGATAGAAAACTGTTATCTTTAGATGCCAGTAAATGTTTTTTAATATAATTTTGTTATTCTAATTGCTGCTTTTAATCTTCAAGATTTGTTATAATTATAAGGGATCAGATGATAGGTAAGAAAAATCTGTTTGATATAGATGAATAAATTTACAATACTTCTAAGTTTTCAAAATAGCCGTACATAATTGGGAATAGCGAAATCATGCAACAAACATGAATTATGAATTTAATATCTAACAAATTTAATATCTATGTGAATTCGTTTAATGTGTGATAGCCACAAGAAACCAAAACCCTCAGATATATATCTGCTACTTACAGACTTATTAAAATCGAATTCAATTGAATTATAAATTAGATAATCATAAAATTGTAAACAGACAGTAATATCCATCTAAGATTGATTTAACTGAAATTAAGTATGTATCAAATATTATTAACAAAGTTGTTAAACGTATGATAAAGGCAGATATTAATTGCTTAATAAATACAATTGTACTATAAATTGCATTATAGTTATTCACTGTTTATGTTTTAATCTGATTTTAATAGTAACCATGAGATAGAGTCGAATAACTAAGGTTATTACAATTACATGCTAAAGATTGTGTACTAAAGGTAAGATTAATATCAAAATTTTAAATAACACCCTGAGAATAAGATTTAAATTAAATAAAATCAAATAAATGTTATTAGACCACAGTAATATATTCCTCAGCAGGCGGATCTAAAACTTCAGGGGCATCATAATCCACATAATGGTTTTATTAATGTTTAACTGCAAAAAAGTATCATGAGTAAATTACTATGAAGCTAATAAACCCAAACCATAATTAGTATTATGGCAATACCTAAGAACTTACAAATTTCAGAACAACGACTCCAATAGATATTTACATCTAGGTTCTCTCAATATCTGCTCCAAATCGGATAATTGTTTTTCAAATAAAAATAAAACGTTGTCTATTACTGAAATTGGATCCAAATAAACAGGACCATAATTAGTTAAAAAATACATTTACTTCCATTAAATACGTAGCTGTGTAACATCATAAGACAAAATTGATAGAAGAACATTTAAACCCATGATTGTGGATAACTTGAAGTGTTCACACGGTATGCAGAATATAACATTTTATAGAAAATGGTATGGCCTAAACAACAAATTTGACTGCTAGGGGAATTTTAATTAAATGATGGTGACATTTGTTGTCAACATTTCTGGCTAGCATAGAGCAACTATTATAAATTCAGGTACAATTTCCACTTAAATAACCTTAATTTTTGTTTAATATCCTGTATCTAATAGACTTGTCTGTCCGTCCGTCCGTCCGGGACGCTGTTTCAGCAGCCAAACCGTAAGAGATAGAGAAAAAAGTTATTAAAGTTATATGTTCGGAATGGTCATGTCAGGTCAGGAACCGAATTTCAGTATCTAACACTAATTATTATCTTAATTATACTAATCCTAACTTTTTAGGTTAGATTCTAGGCAAATTTTATCAAGGCGAATGCGACTGGTAGTTTGCTACCAACAATGACGTCATATACGTACGTGTGGTGAATACGCGTTCTATTTGCAAAACGGTCTTTTTTGTTTTATTAAATGAGACATTTGTCTCACTGGACTGCTAGTTTAAATAAATAGCTAACAAAAGTTGCTTGGAGTTGCCAAAGTTTTTAAAACTCTTTTTGCTCATTCCGTATTCTATCAGAATTTCTAATCTATAAAAAAACATAAATAATATCTCTCTTAGAATCTGGAAACTGTCATAAGAATTTCTTCACTGGGTAAAAGTAGACAAAATAGATATTCAACAGGAATTCTCTATAGTTTATTCTAGTTGGTATATAAATATGCCTTTTCCTTTTCTCTTCAAACTCAAGCCAAAGAACCCCCCAAGAACCTCAACTCGCTCAACGCTTTCCACTCTAAATTCATTTATCCTTCAAGAAAAGGGGGTGAATTAAATACTATTCGAAAATGTGGCCAGTGTTCTATTTAATACCTTAAGTTATTTGACGGTAGAAAAATTGTAGGCTGTGTTTGTCACAAGATCGAATTAAAATCATCAGAATGCTCATAGTTCATATCAATCTATAGTTCAAGCCTCTAGCGAAATTTCATGGAATTCGGCATTACATTTAATCAACCGGCTACTCGAATCACTGCGAAAAATCTTTTCAGACTATCTCAATTGACTCTCGCCTCTAGTAGACAGTGTATTGACGATACCTTTTTCAAAACTTTTAGTAAAGCTTCGAATTGCAATAATAAAGCATTTCTGTTATGAAAGAAGAACTTCCTACGGTTAGTAAATCTTAGAGTGTTCTCTCAGTGACTTTAATTCAGACAATGCCAAATTCTATTCTACTAATATCATTTATGATCTAATAACGTATGTTTCATAAGTTTTGGCACAAAATAAAAAGTCAAATATTCTTAACACCACAAACTTTTATTAGAAATTATTTTTTCTTAAAATAAGTGGACTATCTTAGAACATAATTTAATAATTTTATTATATGGAACGGCCCGTGCTGTTCCACGAGTCGCAATTTTCTTCGGACAGCTCTCATAAGGGTCTGGGCGGCGACAACATCAATTTCTCTGATCTTAATCAAAATCCTACGACGTAGTTGGTTCCCATTTTGGGCTGTCCATCCTCCGTCGTACACTTTTCGTACCAAAAGTGCCCAAAAGTTTTTAATGGGGCGAGCCTGCGGCAAGTTTGGTGGGTTATCATTTTTTGGTACATAAGGAATATTATGCTGTCGAAGCTAATTTTGTGTTTATCTAGCACAATGGCAAGAAGCCAAGTCGGGCCAACATCGGGGTATTCGGGCTAGCTGGATAGGGGTGTATTTTGAACAGTTTTGGTCTTTGTCGTATTTTTGACCACAGAAGTCCGATTCTCCCTGGCTAGTTTCCTCAGAGACACACCAACCTTATTTTTTGCAATTCTTACCACACTCTGCACTGCTGGGGGGTGAACAGCCTTGGTCTTCCACTTTTCGGAAGGTTCGTACAAGGGATACCCTATTTGCATTCCGCTATGGTTCGATATACGGTCTTAGCTGATATATCTTGGTTTCGAAAAATACGCACTATTTCAGCTTTAGGGATTTGCCCAACTAAATTATAAATACATTTTCTAATTTCCAATTTTTATGACATTTTTCGCAAACTGACTAACGATACCCATACGTCAAATTGAAGCCTAGTAAACAAACATACTTTTGTTTTCAAAAACATCTCGGTAAGTTGCATATGTATCTCATTTGAGCCCTCTTGAATTTTGTGCCACAACTTATGAAACATACGTTATAAGTGACTTCATAACTAACATTTTAAACTTCAATATATCAAATCCGTAATTGACTAATTTTAATACTCTGAGATATTAGAATGTAGTGAGAACATCACTTATGCCAGTTTTAAAAATCTTTGGTAACAGTTAAGGAACTGGTCTGCTCCAAATTGAATAAAAACACAAAATATATATATTTGATATTATTTGCTTTACTCTTTCAACTTTTGATGATTGCACTAGTTTCCAATCAAGGTCGAACAAAGCCTTCTTGAAGTTTGGCAATTTCTGTACAATCAGAACATAACCGATCATCAATCAAACGATTTTTGATTAATTTTAAAACGGGATAAACATCAGCAAAGATATAAACTTTACGAAGCTCGTCACAAAGGCTGACAAAATATGTTATTGTTATATATTGCAATGGTCTTAGGCCTTACGGTCTGCTCTGCTTGCAGTACAGTTTGAAAATTTAGTCACTAAGCACAGGGTTGGGGTGTTTTACCTTGCTGCAATGCTAAGTTTAAATGTCATTCAGTAAATGCATTGAAAAAGAGATGCTTGTATTAAAATAAATGCATTGATTAAGGAACGCAAAGGGGACAGCTTGCTTTTTCACAGGGTGGAAATCAAAGTTCAAATTAATTAATTATTAGGTTTGGGCAGAATGAATAGCCAAACCAAATGAAATAAGTAATCACAAAAAGGTTTGCTATGTGCAGGTCATTGGAGAGTGGATTTCAATATAGCTAATTAGGTAAATTTCTGAACAATCTTAAAAGGTATAATCCAGAAAAATAATAATGTTACAACGAGCAATTCAGAAGGCAGGCATAAAGGCATAAAATAGCAATTGTGAGAAGCAGATACGACATGATCAAACAAGGGGAAAGCAAGCAGCAACACAGGAGAAAAAACGAGTGAAAAGGAAACAGTTGGACACCGAAAAGAATTTTTGAAGGAAGTGCACTCTTAAAACTAATCAGTGTAATTACGCCAGTGAGTAAAGCAACGCAAATAATAAAACGTGTAGTGGCGCAAAGAGACATTTTGACTATTATAAATGTAGACAATATTTTAGAAATAAGAAATGTTTAAACTTAATAATTTGTAAGAAAATTTAATTTAAAAAGTAACTGATTTGAACTTGGTTAATTTCCGTTTTTATATTTATTAGATTAGCATTTGTTTATAACGGATATCATCAGATAACAATTGAATAAATTATAAAATTGACATGCAGTTTTGTGCTCCCTTATAATGAAAGTTTTTACATAATAAAATACCATTTTACCAATAAAAAGTTATACCATTGTGTTGAGCATGTGTCAGCGCTTCTGTGAGAGTGTGGGTAGCTTTTTCCCAACAAAAAAAATTAATTTTCAAAAGAAGCACTTCCCAGGCCGTTCGCCAGCGATCCAGCTCGAGATTTCGACCTTCGATTCGGGGCAAAATAAGGTTCCTGAGTCCGGGATTTCGACTGCAGCACATCAGGGAAGACAGTACGAGACGTATATCAGCAACAACACCGGAGACGGCTATTGCAGTGGCAGATTCCAGTTGGAGCACCTTCCCGAGGGTTGTAGCGCACCATCTCAAATCTCAAGGTACAGTTTTTAACTAAAAGTAACGGCGTTAGCTTCTGAAAATTTGTACGACTACGAGAGAAAATCTTACTGAACAAGATCCAAGTGTATTAAAGTAGCCAGGGTGGGCGCATTTCAAATCATTAACCAGAGTCCAGTTGTGAGGTTAGGTGAAGATTAACAATTGCTAAAATTCGAACGGCGTTTACTTCTGACGTCATAAGACAAATTAATTCCGGAAACAAATGAGATTTATAACCACCAAAGCACTACAATTTAAATAAAATACCTGTTCGTATGTTCACAAATTAAGGTCCCGTGCGGTGTAGCTTGAACAAGCGTCCACGTTCGATCAGCAGAGTTAAGCAACGCTCTCTCTGGTAAGAACTTGGATGCTTCTCCCGGCACCTGGTGGTACGGCTACCGCGGAAAAAAGTTGGGCCGGTTGTCATAATAACATTATGACAGTCGTTAGTGGGGTTGGAAATCCCCATAAAATGTACAGTGACGCCTTTAATTGGCCTAACGGCTGTTGGCGAAGTGCGGAATAAAATAAAACAAAATAAAATAAAACAAATAAACATAAAAAGAAATTGTGAGAAAGGATTTTTAAATTTGGTATAGGGGCCCATCTTTTGATTCTAAACAACTTTTCTTAATAACTTTTTGTCGTATTTGCCACATAAAAGGTACTGTACCTCACAGAAAATTTGGTTGTTTTTAAATTTTCAAAGCATACTTGATTTCTCAGAACTGAAATTATGTTGGAAATTCGCCTTTAACCAAGCAGGGCTGAACCCCAAAAAATTAAAATTTAAATCGAGAATTTTTTACCTTTTACAAGAGTCGTTTCGCCTATCCGGGGACACACTGTATATGTTGGTCTAAAACCCTCCCTGTAGGTGTTCATGAATTATTTAAATGGGCCGAGAAGACTACATAGCAGGTTGGGCTTGATGTAAAACGAAGGAAACTAACTAATCACAGCCATCAAACAACATCAGTTACTCATCTTGCAAATTCAGACATTTTAACAGCTGCTTAAAGTTGCAGAATATGCTAATTCCAATTCAATCGCTACACAATGTAAAAAAATTAATAAATTATAAACACAATGAGCAGTTGTCATAATAACATTATGACAGTCGTTAGTGGGGTTGGAAGTCCCCATAAAATGTACAGTGACGCCTTTAATTGGCCTAACGGCTGTTGGCGGAGTGCAGAATAAAATAAAATAAAAATAAAATAAATAAATAAATTTTAACTTTAGAGTCAACAACGCTGACTGCTAGATTCAAACTACTTGAAATGTTGACAGCAGCGTATACATTTGCGACTGCGTATTTGGAAATAATTTGGGCGCACATTGGCGTACCACATAAAGGTAAAAATTTACAAATTATCAGGAACTCACCCCTTTGGATGGAGTTGATTGTCTACCGAGCTAGCGTTATGAGAATAAAATTGTAGATAAATAAAATACAAAATAGGGCATAATACGATTTTTTTCACTTGCGGGACTAAAGTTGGCACTTTAGTCACTTATTTCAGGGACTAAAGTAGCTCATTTACTCTCTAGGGACAGAAGTAATTACTTTAGCCCCTAGGGACTAAAGTAAAAAATGTTACTGTATCTATGGTAATCTATGGTAAATTCGGGGTTATCAGGTTAGGTTTCGCGTCAGTTTTGACATAAACTGACGCAAAACCTAAGCTACTAACCTCGAATTTGACATAATTGTGAGCTCTTGTCATAATGACTTACAGTGCCACCAACTTTAAAATTTACCAAAGGCTACTAATTTTAAAATAATTGTAACTAAAATGTCAATAAATGACGTTTAAAAAAACGGGTTTTCGTTTTAAATCTTCCTGCACGTGAAAAAAATAGTATAAATGCAACTCGGAGAGAATGCTATTTTGCTTCAGTGCAATTTCTGACTCGAGGGCGAAGCCCGAGAGTCAGAAATTGTACATCAGCAAAATAACGCATTTCTCTCCCTTATTGCATAATCTACTATTATTTTGGAGTAAAGTAAATAAAATTAAAAATACAAACAATCTTATTTACCCAGTCCAAATCTGTAATTATAATTGCTAAAAACAAATCTCCTAAGTAGAGCATATCAAACCATTTCCATATATCTAATAATTTAAAGAGTTCTTGGTTTTGAACGTCAAAGTCACAAGTGATACAAAGTGCTTTGAGTCCAGTTTATTGTTTCCGACGAATAACTCCAAGTTGTATGTCTTTTCTCATTGGGTAATCATAATTGTAAGTTTGGTTGCCTCCAGGTATTACAAATGCCACAAATCTTTAAAGCTTGTACTTTCAGAAAAAAAAGTATTTTGTTTTGGGACTTGTCGAGAACATAACATGAATCCAATCATGTTTCTGCAAAAACAAGTAGACATAGCTTTGAATTTGCATCATTTTTTTTATTTTAAGCTTTAACAGCTTCTGCGATGACACCAGGTTGACGCGGAAAGTGTTGGGAATATTTTCTTATAGTTCTTGGTGGCGTTATCTATTTTTTCAAACTTTCCTAGCAGTTTCATATCCTTTAGATCTTCTAGTTAGTGGAAAAGTGACTGGACTGCGTCAAACTTGTTCCAGTTATGTTTAATGCTAATACTGCAAGTTAAAGATATAGTTTTTTGCTTGTGGTTTTTTTTGTATTTTATAGATTCTCATATTGATCTCTCTGAGCCTCCATATCATATCTTTATGATTCTGAATTGTGTGTTCTTTCTGCTGATGTAAGAGTACAGCTAAGAAGTATGTAGTGATGCGCTGCTTCGCTGTTTTTAATATAATTGAATTTGTAGGTAAAATATGATTACACTTTAAAGCTGTTTAACTTACAAATATAAATCTAATTGAGTCTGAAACAGCAGTAGCCAGCGGTCTTTGCTACAGGCTTCATATACAGTGTGTCCCAGGATTGAAGTTACAAGAGGTGAGTTGGACTAAAAAATTAGAATTTTATTTTAATATTGTGGAATTAGGTCCTGCTTCGGCTGAAGACAATTTTAAGAATATCTTCAGTGTTTGGAAAAACAAGTCGGCCTTGACAGTGCAGCGAAAACTATTTTCTTTTCAGGTGAACTACCCTTTTTGTTCATTATACGGCAAAATTCTACCAAGAAAAGTTGTTCAGAATGATAAAGTATGGCCCTAAACCAAATTTCAGGAAGATCTACCTACGTTGATTAACCAATCATTTTTAATAAATACCTACACTTTATTTTGCTTAATATAAAAAAAATACGGTTCAATCTGAATAGGTAGATCTTCATGAAATTTTGTAATTTATCATTCTGAACAACTTTTCTTGGTAAAGTTTATCCGTATCACGAAAAAAAAGGGTAGTTTACCTGAAAAGAATAGTAGTTTGTATCCCAAGGCATTGAAGTTTAGCTTTTTATCACGAATGTGGATTAGGGCCAAGGCAAATAAACCACATGAGGGATGAAAAGGAACTTCAGTGCCGAGGAGTACACTGTGTTTTATTTGAAACCGGGAAATCGTAAAATTACAACATTTTAACCCACATTTGTAGGTTACGTTAACGTTGGTTGACGTTTATCTGTCGCCTCGCCACCTACAAGAAAGTCGTAAAACAATGGATTACTTTACTGCCGATTTCTCGTATTTTAATGACCATTTCGAGGTAACTTAGTGCCGATTTCAAATAATAGTGTATTATGTTATTAGGAGCAAAAGTTATACTATATGTGGCGTGGCAGGACGGGTTATCTGCCGAGCTTCCGAGACAGATAAGTACAGCCGAGCCACATAAAGATACGTTTGCTCCGAATAACATATAGTATTTTTTCTTCAAACGTTTTTATAACAAATCATTTACAACTTTGTGAACAAAATTCGAAGAAAATTACTTGATCTCGTCAGCGGTAGATAATAACTTTACCTTCCGCTGACGAGCGGCAGATAAAGTGTTATAGATGCCATGGCAATGAAGTGACAGTTTAGCATCATCAATCAAGCAGTATAATGTCACATTTTACTGCCGTTTGAAGAAAATAGTATATTTTACAACAAGAGATGAAAGTGAGGTTTTTTTGGTGAGGTGAGATTGCTCACGAGCGTAGCGAGTTAGCAATCTCACCGAACCAAAAAAACCTCACTTTCATCTCGAGCAGTAAATGCAATTTTTTCTACTGATATTATGTGAAAATAGCAATTTTTTTCTATGATATTGTAATTTATGAAATATTATATTAGATCATTTATTTTTGCCATAAACGTGGAAAATATAACTATTATAATAATTATTATTGACAGGATTGTTATTTAGAGTGCTGACTTCTGTGGTACTTGTTGAGGGTAAGTTTTTAGTTGTAGATGTTGTTGCTACAGGCAGATTTGAAAGTCTGTTGTCGAAGTCAAATGTTTGATCATCAAAGCAAATTGTAGTTTCAAGTATATTTGCAGATTCTGACGTATTTTCAATAGATTGGAATATTTTCTGTCCTCGTTTTATTTATTATTTATTGAGTCTTCAATATATTGTTCTGCCACTGCGCTCGACTTCCAACCTCCATGTTGTTTTACTTCTGTCAGATTGGCTCCAGTATCAGCAAGAACAGTGGCAGAAGACTGTCGTAATGAATGGGCTGTATACAATTGGGGATCCCGCAAATTAAGAAATGTGGCAATTTGCTTTGGAACATTTCCAAATTTATTGATTCCTATCACTTGTCTTGTGCATCTACCATTTTGATAATTGAGAAAGAATCGGAGTGTTGTACTGTTTACTCCTGACGGACGTAGATTAATATACTTCTTACAAATATTGTAGTAAGTACCAACAATTATGAAGGAACGTGGGATGTGGGTTTTCGTGTTAGGGATAGTCACAAGTAAGGTTTTTTCCCAAATCCTGAACAGTATAACTTCTAAATCTCGTAATTCATGGAACGACAATCGCCAGCAATGCCAAAAATTAATGCTACCTATAATGAAGAAAATGTATTTCCACATCGGAAACATTAAATGTAATACCAAATTACCTTCGTAAACAAGAATTTATCGTCAGGTGCATCATGGATAAATGCTTGAATTTGGTGTGATGTTAACACGTTAGCTTTTTTGCTTCTGAACCCAGTCGAGTTCGCTTTAAATATGCTTTGAGTTTAGCGTATTTCGAAATATCCACATTATGGTTGATGTTAATGGTATTGCGTATCATGGAATACATACTCCAAAGGTAGATGGTTTTACATCGTTAGATATTTTTCCAATATAAGGTTGTCATTTCTCCAATCCATGAACTTTTTATATACAAATTCATACCTTGCTCTGGATTTTTCGGGTAAGATATTATTAGAAGCGGACTTTGCCGCTTCAATAATGCCCGGCGAGTGTGCTTGGTACACTTATGTCAGTTTCAGAATCCATATCATTCGATTTGCATCGACTTTAAATTCAATTCGAAGCGAAGTGTCAAGACAAGTTTAGTGGTTTCCATAGTAACGTATTGTTGTCTTTCATAGAAGATGATACTTTTCAAGTGAAATGGGTCAATATGTCATCATTTTATTTTAGTTTTTAAACAGTTTCAGGCTCACTTTAGGTTTGTACATAAAATATTTCATTGAAATGTAATTAAATGATAAGAAGTTCACGCAAATTAGTCGGTTTAGTGTTTTAATCAAGAAAATCATAAATTTGAAATTCTCATTTTCATCTCTAGAGGTGAAAATATTTTCATCTCTAGAATGAAAAAAAAGTCACTTTCATGTAGGATAAACCGTGGAAAATTAGCAATTTTCACATATATCAGTAGAAAATAACTATTTACGTTATTAGACCGGTAGCAACATTTTTATGGCCGCGCCAATACTTTACAGGTTGAGCCCGTAGGGCGAGACCTGTATGTTTGGCAAGGCCATAAAAATGCTACCGGTCGTGTATCGTATAAGATTTTTTAGGATACGAGTCCGGTAGATAAAATTTACCGGCCGGTAGTTCTACTACTGGTCTAGGCCGGTAATTTTATCTACCGGACTCGTTTGTAACTATGTAAACGCTAGTTACCAATGCAGTATCCTAAAAAATAGTTTTCGTTTTACTATCAAGGCCGACCTGTTTTTCAAAAACTGAAAATATTCTTAAAATTATCTTCAGACTAAGCAGGACCTAATCCACAACCTTAAAATGAAATTCAAAAATTTATAGTCCATCTCACCTCTTGTAACATCAATCCTAGGACACACTGTATGTAAGCGACGAGGTGAATTTCGCCTGGGGTGAAATCAATGCAAGATGCTACAAAAGCCTTGCAATGTTTAAATTTTACTGCGTATGTGTTTGTGGGTGCCGTAGGCTAGCGTTTACAATTCCAGTAAGCGCAATTTTCATTGTGCACAGGGTAAGTACACTCCTAAAAGTGTTTTCGCGGGGTCCATTTGGCTGGCATGGCGTTTATTTATAGCTTATTTAGCATATTTTTCTTTTGGCTCGCCTTTATGCAATTTTTTTGAGTCTGAGGTCCGTCTAGATAATATCCAGCAAGCAGCCAGTAAAGTACTTATCCGTTCATATTAGAGAAAAATTTTATTTCAAAGAGTTGTCCGGAATGTAAGATTATGACCAGCTGCAAAATTTCAGATATACAGGGTGTCTCAAAAAGAATGGGACACGATTAGCCATAAATTCCTTACGTCATAATAAATCGATTAAACCTAATATACCTTAGTACAAAGTCTCTTCAGTAAGAAGTTATCAAGCCTTGAAGTTCAATTTTTTATTTTTTATTTTTTTGTTAATTTCCATAAGTGTAAAGATATCAATTTGAATTTTGGTGTACATACTTACTATTATATACTGCATTATTAGAAAAAATTTCATAAACTAGACTTGAGTTTAAAGGGCACTTTACCTAACTTTCAAAACTTTTTTTAGCTCTAACTTCGTTATCTGTAACCTTTTTTAAAATTTTAGGTTATTATCTGAAAGAAAATTAAAATACACAAAAATAATGTACTCTACTTCATATGCGTGGGAACAACCGTTTACCTTAAAATACCTTTCAAAGGTTTTGGTTGTCAGGTAACATGTAATTATCAAGTAGGCATGATCACAAAAACAATGGTCATCTAGTAAAAAAGCAATGATGAATCAATTATGATATTAGTGACATAAGAATTGTTCTCTTATGTTTAAGAAAATGCCGCTACATAACGAATTGCCTCCAATGCTGCGAGGTTCGTTATGGCGCAGCATTTTCGTAACCACAAAAGACAAAAACCTGATGTCACCAACGTCATTAATTGATTTCTTGTAGTTGTTTACTAGATTACAATCATTACCCATTGTTTTTGTGATCATGGCTACTTAATAATTGCACATCTTAATGTCAACCAAAAACTTTTGATGGGCATTTTACGATAAACGGTTGCTTTTAGGCTTAAGAACTAAGAGTACATATTTTAGTGCTTTTTAATTCTCTTTCAGACAATAACCAAAATTTAAAAAATGCTGCAGATAACGAAGTTAGAGCTAAAAAAAGTTTTGAAAGTTAGGTAAAGTGCCCTTTAGAGTCAAGTCTAGTTTATGAATTTTTCCTATTAGTGTAGTATATAATAGTAAGTATGTATACCAAAATTCAAATTGATATCTTTACTTCTTCTTCTTCTTCTAGGGTGTTTAGGATTTCTCCTGTTTATTCTACGGACGACGATACCCACTCTGTCTCCATCTGTTTGGGGGTCTTCCCACTGGTCTTCTTCCTGGGGGTTTTTGGTCTCTGCTTATTTTTACCAATCTCTCGTCTGACATTCTATTGATATGTTCATTCCATCCCTTCTTTCGTTCTTTGGGACCATTTGACGACGTCTTGTATTTTACACTCATTTCTTATAGATACATTTGTTTTGCGGTCGTGTAAGGTGACTCCTTGGATTGAGCGTAGTGTTTTCATTTCAACTGTCCTCATTTTTTGTTTTGTCTTTTTGGTTTCGGCACGTGTCTCTACGGCATATGTTAGCACAGGACGCACTATGGACTTATAAATTTTTACCTTGCTTTCAGTCTGCATGTACTTGTTCCGCATATGGTTTGTCTTAGGCAACCCGATATTTTTAATGCTTTCATGGCTTGTGTTTGTGTTTCACTTAGTAGATGCGATCACTTGAAATCTCTATCCCCATATAAGTAAAACTCATCACCTGTTGTATGATTTTGCTTTCCAACTCTAATTTGCAACGCAGAGGTTCTTTGGACACTACCAGGGTTTTTGTCTTTTCTGTTGATATTTCCATATTATATTGTTTTGCAGTTATATTAAATTTGTGTAATAACCTTTGGAGATTGTCCTTCATTGGTGGCTAGTAACACCGCGTCATCTGCATAAACACAATATACTTATGCTTTTGTGTCCCATTTTATAGCCTGTCATACTCCGCACTTCCTTTATTATTTGATCATAATAGGTTAAATAGAACGGACTTAAAGAATCTCCCTGTCCTACACCTTGTGCAACTTTTATTTGCTCTGTCGATATATTATTTGACTTTACAATGGTTTGATTGTCAGTGTTAATATCTTCGATGGTTTGTATAAATTTTTCTGGTACATCGTGTTTGTAAAGCAAGTAAGTACATCCTTTAATCTGATTTTGTCAATGCCTTAGTCAAGTCTACGAAGCACATATACACTGGGCAGTTAAATTCAATTGCCTTTTCTACAATTTGTCGTGTGATAAATATTGCATCTGTGGTGCTTCTGTTTTTTCTAACCCTTGTTGCTCCTCTGAAATTTCGATTGTACTTTGCAGTTTTTGATGGATAATTTTAGTTAGTAGTTTCAACATAGCGTTGAGTAAACATATACCTCGATAATTTTGGGGTTGTTTTTTGTCGCCCTTTTGAATATAGGAATTGTTGTACTTAGCTTCCATTCTATTGGCACTTTACCTTGTTTTACAATCTTGTCAAATAATACTTGTAACTCATTCACTAGCTCATTTCCTCCATACTTAATGAATTCATTATGTACACCATCAGGACCGGGGGATTTCCTGTTTTTTAATTTATTCACTTCATTGTTATTTCGTCCAATGTTATTTCTACTTCAGCATGTGGTGTTTGATCGGTCTTCGGTAATGAGGTTTCTCGTTGTGCATTTTCATATAAGGATGTGAAGTATTTTGTCCATCTTCTTTGGATATGTTCTTAACTTGGAAGTATTCAACTACGTCTTTCTTTGATTTTGAATCATCCTCCAAACCTTCCGTTGTGCTCCATATAGATCTGATTCCATGTTTTTTGTAAATTGCTCCCAGTATCTTTCCTTGATTTTTTTATGTCTAAGTTAACTCTGTTCTGATTCTTACATATATTTCTCGTTGTTCTGGTGTTGGGGTGCTTCTATATTTCAAGTACGCTTCTCTTTTTGAGCAGACAATGTCTTTACTTCAGGTGTAAACCACGGTGTTTTCGAGATCGCATTTAGATTGACTTTACGTTTACCTAGTGCTTCGTGCGCCGCGTTTAATATGTTTGTTTTAACTTTTTTCCAGGCTTCGTCTATTGTATCTTGTTGTTCGATTCTATTGGTAAGTATTTGTTGTTTCAACCGTGGACTGATATAGATGTTTTGTACTTTCATCTTCATACTCTCAATATTGATTTTTTCGATATACATCGGGTCTTCGGTTTTTTTACTTTTGATGTTTGTTACTCTTATTTTACATAGTACTAGTCCATGATCACTACCTATGTTCGCAGAGCTTAATGTTCGAACTTCTAGTATGTTTGTTGGTAGAAGTGATCTGTTGCTAATTATATAGTCAATGGTTGAGGTATTTCCCCTTGTGTTACTCCATGTTATTTTATGCTGTGGTGCATGTGGAAAGAACGTGTTGTTTATACGTAGCTCGTTCAAAATACAGAACTCTATGAGTTGTTCACCTTCCTCGTTTAAGGTTGGTTCGTTATATTTTTGTTTTACTCCTGGGATTTTTGTATTCCCTACTCGTGCATTGAAGTCTCCTATGACGATGTTTCTACAATCTGTGGACAATTTATCATATGTTCTTGTAGTAGATTGTAAAAGTCTATTTTCTCTTGTTTTGGTTTACTTACATCTGGAGCATATATGGTGATTATATTCATTTTGGTGTTTTCTAAGTTCAAAGATACTACTATTATTCTTTCGTTCACGTACTGTATGTCGTCTATGGTTTTGCATATTTCTTGTGTATCAGAATTCCTACTCCTGCACTAGCCCTTTCCGCTTTCTCTCTGCCACTATAAGCCAACACGTAGTCTCCGCATATTAAAGTGCCTTTTCCCTTTCGTTTTGTCTCGCTTATGCCACATATGTCTATACTGTGCTTCGTTAGTTCTATTATAATTTCTTGTGCCTTGTGTTCCAGGACATGATATTCCATGTTGCCAATCTTAAACATTTTCTTTTTCCATTTACTCGTAGTCCTATATCCTGCTGGTGTCGTCATAGATTGATCCGTCCAATTCCGAGGTCTAGTCCGTATTCTATGAGCAAATTATCTATTTCGTCTATCAGTAGGTTGCTAGCCTTGTTGGTAGACGCCCTCCTCCTTTCTCCGGGCTTGGGACCGGCAACAACAATTACTGAGCTACTCAATCTACTCAGTAACTGATGCAGGCGGAGTTTGATATTACATTTGTGAAATTAACAAAAAAATAAAAAATAAAAAATTAAACTTCAAGGCCCGATAACTTCTTACTGAAGGGACTTTGTACTAAGGTATATTAGGTTTAATCGATTTATTATGACGTAAGGAATCTATGGCTAATCGGTGTCCCATTCTTTTTGAGACACCCTGTATATACATCTTTTATGTAACCGTGTGTATTATTAGTGTCTCGTTTCTCAGTTTCTAAGTACGTACTTTGTGGTTTTGTTCTTGAAAATATATATGAGAACCTATACACTTGTAATTGATAGCCTTATTATAATTAACTAGCAACCAGTGAGACAAATGTCTCATTTAATAAAACAAAAAAGACCGCTTTTCAAATAGAACGCGTATTAAATAAAAACAATAATATTTTTTAAAATCACGTGATTGAAATTCGGTTCCTGACCTGACATGACCATTCCAAACATATAACTTTAATACTTTTTTCTCTATCTCTTACGGTTTGGCTGCTGAAACAGCGTCCCGGACGGACGGAAATCACGTGATTTCTCAAAAACCGGAAGTGTCACGTGACTGAAATTCGGTTCCTGACCTGAATGACCATTCCAAACATAAATTTAATAACTTTTTCTCTATCTCTTACGGTTGGCTGCTGAAACAGCGTCCCAGACGGACGGAAATTACGTGATTTCTCGAAAACCAGAAAATGTCACGTGACTGAAATTCGGTTCCTGACCTGAAATGACCATTCCAAACATATAACTTTCATAACTTTTTTCTCTATCTCTTACGGTTTGGCTGCTGAAACAGCGTCCCGACGACGGAAATCACATGATGTCTCGAAAACCGGAAGTGTCACGTGACTGAAGTTCGGTTCCTGACCTGACATGACCCATTCCAAACATATAACTTTCATAACTTTTTTCTCTATCTCTTACGTTTGGCTGCTGAGTCATAAAGGATACTTCAAGTGCGATCATCAATTTCATGACATATTATTATGGGGTCCGACTGGACTACAATCCGTTTGTTTAGTCATTCTTTGAGGTCAGTTCGTTCAAGGTTAAATGAATTATCAATGGTTTCACTTGAACTTTCGTAACAATATCCAACTGCAACAGTTTTCTTTTCATATTTTTCTATCCTCAATGGCGTTCACCAATTCTGTTATCATATTTTAAACGGCTTTATTGAATAACCAGCAAAGGTTTGATAATGCCATTTCTTCACTATAGTTTCGCTATTTTTTTCAAATATCGCACCGCGATATTTAAGGGCCCGCTAGCTAACTAGTTAGCTAAAATACAGAAGGCAGCAGTAACGAAATCGGACAATGGATTTATAAGCAGTGCATTAGATTTGTTAAGCAAAGCTGCATAAAGTAACCGGTAAAATAATTCTTAAGGGTACTACTTACTCGAAAGGTGTGCTCCCAATTAAAGCTAACATAGCAGTGATTGGCACAATGTAATGCGCAATCTTAGATGAAACCAGTGACATGTAAATTTACATACTAAAAATAGCTACAGTATCTTTCATAGTGCTTGCGGTACAAATATCACTACCACTTATATGAGAGCACCATGCTTCTGAAGGCGGTGAATCTAATAGTCTCAAAACGAGCTGTTGCAGCTACTCTAGGCAGAGAATGCTGACAAACTCCGCCAGCAAAGCAACAAAACGAACGACTTGAAACAATTGCTGAAGCCTGCCGGTAAAGTAGTTTGCCACATAATCGCAAACGGGGAATAAAGCTGCGTTTGCACGACGACCGCTTTCAAATAAAGAAGCGTGTACATTGTCAGGGATTATGGACAAATTAAATTCTAATGCTAATGGAGCTTTTAGCACGTAACAGGTTTTCTTGTTTCTCGCGACTTGGCCTTTTATTTGTACTGGCGAAACTTGCAGGACGGTTCAGTTTTGATTGTTTGCCATTTTATTAATAATCAATTTTGGAGCAACATCGCCCCTCCTCACTCAAATAGATGAAATAATTATTGACAGTTCCTGCTGTGACAGGAGGCGTTGTCTAGCACTGTCGCAGCATTTTTACCTAAATGTAGAAAACATTTCCCTAAACAAATTACTGCTCAGCTTTCGTGATAATCGCTTGTTTTCTTCAAAGAATGAGTAAACCGTCTTCAACAATCTCATCCTTCGAACCAATGTGGAGTGCTTCCCCTTCCTAATTAATCTTTTAACCCCGTTGTTAAACCCTCACTCTTATATATTAGTCCTTTAATATATTGTTATAATTGACTATATTATAATGGTTTTTATGTATGTAAATGGTTTTAAGTTATAACATATTTTACGAATGAATTTCTGTATTTGGTACGCCCGTTTTGTTCAATTATTAATTATCAAGATTTAAAATATTACTAGCTCCAGAAAAGCACAAGTACTCTTAATACCAAAGGATGGGATCTTATTTTTCACTGACTTTGGTTATTTCAGCAATTTTATTTTTGTTTCAATTAATGCTTACTTAAAAAAATCAAGTAACAAATTTATATCTGTCAATGTCATAAAAAATTATAAATGTGAAGATCAATTATAAATACATATCTGTTACTTTGTCATTCATTAAACACCATAAAAAAAGGTAAGTAATTCCTTTTTGATTATTTAACTTCACTATTGTATTACTTTTCGTTCAGTTCTTTATATAAATACCTGCAACTGTGATATGTACCAGGCACACAATCCACTTCCTACCAGATCCCACAGTGTTCCGGCCGCCTACAGCCAGAATATGCGATCAACTACTATCAAACTGCAGAAACCTTCTAGTCAAAAGTCAAGACAGGACTCCAGTTACTTCCACCTGGATACTTGGTCAGATCCAACAACAGCAACTGCAACAGCTCTCGTCAACATCCAATTCGCAAGATGTTAACTCTCTCAGGAACTCGATGTGGACTCCTCCCAGCATATACACCGTCAATCATTCATAAGACATAATGTAAGCAATTCACAATATATGATGTACAATATCCAATTCCAATAACCATCCTTGTAGTCAATATGTGTATAAGTTATTCTATTCCTACCAGATTCATTCTTCGTAGATTCTCCATACTTCTTATTATTTTTGAAATTTCTTCTTTCCTCCTTTTTGTAGACTTTGTGTTATGTAAACCCTTCCATACTCAAAAATAGATACAAAAACCTTGTTTAAAAGAGTTTATTTTTCCAAAATGTTTATTTTGCAAATTATATTACATGTTTTGAAAAAAAAATATACGTAACTAAATATAACACTATTTTTCCCTGGTAATAATCTTTATGCTTATTTTTACATTTTAATACTCTATATAATTTTATTCTACTTATTTTAATATTGGGTGTTTTAAATGACTTTAGACAAATAAGTACTTGATATTAACCCTCTTTCATTTTAATTCAAATAATCTTTACATAATATTATAGCTTCTTCCTGTTTCTTTTCAAATATATATATAAATACAAAAAATTCATTTTTGTTATTGTATGGAAATATTTTTAATCATTTTAATAATATGCACAATGTTAAACCCTCATACTAAAACCATTACAATATAAAGACAATATTATATATCAATATATTATTATGAATGTGGCTATATAAAGCTATACTTTTTATTAAAATCTTGCCCTTTTAAATTCAATCATAATTCTTTAATTATAATAAATCAAATTCTCTTATCTCAGGTGGTTCGCCAAATCAAGATCTCTATCTATTAATTGAATATCAATATTACAGTTGATGACGTTTACTGTCAAATTGATTTCTAAATCTCAACAAACCAGGTAAACTGACAAATATATCTTACATTGACATTTACTATCATTCAAAACTACCCATGTAAGTACTTACTCAAATTTATGTTGTCACTTTTAAAATTGACAGTTATTTAAAATGCTTTGTCAACTTATCTTAACAAACCTTAATAGCTGCTTACGCTTTCACCGCAAACACCAACCACCACTGGACTCTATCTTCAATAGCCTGCAGCACTCAATGTACCATTCACTAACAGCAACCTCTTTGATGCTACATGAATCCTTTCAATTTCCTTCACTTCTGTCAAACCAACTGCTTAAATCTCCAATTCCAGTCCTGTCACCTCCTGGATGTCACCGCTGCACGATCCTAGTTCCTGCAACCTCCCTCTGGTTCTGTTAAGTCACGTTAACTACCCTGGCATCAAAATCCTGTCCTGGCTCCTCCTGGAAAGCACTGTTCCTCCCAAATGTTACTGCTCCTTTTAGATGTCTAAGTCACAGCTGTCGTCCCTCTTAGATGTCTCCACTACACGATTCAAATCCTGGTACGTTTCTTTCTTTTGATAAATTCCAATTCTAACTTTGTTCCATTTATTTGCAGATAATCTAATGTCTCAAGCAACATACACCAAATATCCAAATCAAATTATAAATTGTAAAATACCTCTTCTTATGTCTTGTACGTATGAATAAATCTAAATTCCATTAACTAGTATTAAGTCCTTTATTCCATTTCCAATTACTTGTATCTGTAGCTCTTCTTATTACACAATATCACAATATTCTTTCCAATTTTTAATATTTCATTTGACCTTCACCTCGGAGATTTGTTTTAAGCCTTTTCTTAATTTGTAGGTACAAAAATTACACAAATTAAGGCAGAGATTCGATTTTTATTCTTCCAAAATTATCATATCTAAAATGCGTACATGTTTTTATGAGTTGTTTTATGTGACTAACTTTTAAACAAAAAACTTGTTCTGGTTGGATACTATTCTTACTGCACCCTTACATATTTTAAATTATCCATTATTTACAATTTAACAATTCACATTATTATTATAACACATTTGTCAATCGTTACCTTGGCTTGTATTTTATAAAAATTTTATGTAACTATTAAATTAACATTCAATCAATACCAAAATCTCTTCTCTCATTGTCTCAATTAAATTTATTAATAGTGTTTGAAATTTTTAACCCCAATCAAGATTTAATTATATTATTCTTCCAAGCTTATTTGCTTCAAATATTTCTTTATTTAAATTAATTTCACTGCCTCATGTATCATAACAATATACTGCTCCACAAATGAACTGGACCACCCATAAAAGTGGTATTTGTTACATTACGTCATAAAATATAGATATAAAAATTTTTGTTTTATAGTATACTTATATTAAGCATATTTAATTGCACTATCATCAAATATCAAATGAAGAATTAAGAAAATCATATTATTAAAATAAAAAAATAATAAAATTATAAAAACCATATTTCAAAAAAATAAGGGAAAGAACAAAAATGAGGAAATTAATAGTTCTTTGAGTCTCCTCGGAACGTTTAAAAGTTTTGGCAACGATTTGGCATACTTTGTATGCAATGTCCTATCAACATTTGGGTAAAATTCAAAATTAATGGACATAGTTTTATTTAAACGAAATTGCAAAAAAATGCTTTTTAAAGTGACACAATCCTGAAAGGTTACTAAAATCGCAATGCCTTTCCTTTCCGAAAATATTTTTAAAAATTGCACCAATATATGCAATTGGTCCAGTTCATTTTTGGAGCAGATAAATATTTAATAAAGGTCTCCAAGGATTGTTGTATGACCAGGGTTGAGTTGAGTCTCGTAAATATATAAATACGAGTATATTGTTTCCTTCTTCTCTGTATTTCTTAATTTGTCAACGTTACCTTCTTTCAACTCTCTTTTCTTTAAATATACTATCGATTGACTCCATAGAGTGTTTATATTTTAAGGTAGGAAATTAGTAAGTGTAATAGCGTATACATATTTTTCAGTGAAAGCCAATTTCTTCAATCTCGACTCTTTCACGCTCTCCTTTCGCGTTCGATATATCGATAAATATCGCTCGTACGGGAAAAAGTAATAGAACATAAATTGTAGAGCATTCAAAATTCTAAAAAAGATGTCTACATTATTTTCATGTAGTTTAAATGGGAACCGACTTATCGCAAAAATATCAAACGCACTCATTTATCAAGATAGCGGAAATAGCACATAGAAAATTTTGGTCGACAACTTGATGTTAAGCTTTGCTGGACCTCACCAATACCCCAAAAAAGAAATTTCAAATTTAGCTTCACTTTCAAGCAAAAATGACATAGTGACTGGACTATTATCTCATCTATTTATTTAAATAGTTTAGAAAACGATTCTTTTATTTCTATCTAGGTGAGTTACCTCATCTATACAAACCATATAACCTTTTGCACAACGCTGGAAACTCCTACATTAACCAAGAGATTGAAGAAATATGCAATAGTCAGTAATCAAATTATTATATTAACGGCTGCATTTGCAGTAAATGGGACATTCTATGTTTTGTTGTCGAGATTGTTTCTAGCGGAAACTTTAAAAATATTCAAAACTCGCTTTTCGTCAATCGAAAGATGTCTGGTTCGTTCTTTATTTTGTGAAGAAAGGTAATTGATAAAAAATACACTATTATTATAAAAATCTGAGAGACTCTTTATTAAAAAAATGCAACGAATTGACATCAAGCAAACGTGCAATTTATAAAATTACACGATACACAAAGTACTAAACAAGATTTCATTATAACAGACATGGAAATAACAAAGCAAATAAAATAAAAATCGTAAAATATAAATCGAGTTTTTGTCAATTTGCCCGCAATTTAACAACTCGGATGTCACATAAATGGACAATAGAAAAATAAACACCAATCCAAAGGTAATCGCGAACTTGGAATGTCTGTCAATCGAGCTGCGTGCAACCGGCTAATAGCAATTTTCTATTCCAATTTAGTGCTTATTTGTGGGAGGGTCGTTACTGACTTCTTTGTGAAGTAGTGCTGAATATATAACCTTACCGCATCATAATTAAATTTAGATATGTACATTATTTCGGGAAAAAGTAGAGCTGAGAAATTACATCACGGATTAAGATCTGTTTTAAGCCTGAAAATGTTGGAACAAGACGATTGCTATATAATTTCCCGTTTTGTCCCCTTTCGTACACTACTTGATAAAAGATTTAATTTGAAATTTGTTTTAAAACATACAAGAGCATTCAAATTGATCACGAGAGTTTTAATTATATTTGTAGGTCTTCTTTAATTTTTAAATTTAAATTGTTGGTGTACCTTTTCCTGCTATAATCCGCTGTGTAGACTACAAGTAAATTCTAATCAATCAAGAAAAACGGTGCTTTCACCTAATATGCAAATAGGTATTGCAATTTTAACGATAATTTGTTCTATACCGTTCCTAGAAAATAATATATATAATCGGTACCCTTATACCGTGAGGTGTCGGGTTTCGTAATAAGTACTACCTACTCTGTATAAACGCTTATTCACACTTTTACTTCCATCCAGTTTGAGTTTTTCTTCTTCAATAATTTCCCAATAACATCGTCCCAAGTTTCTTTCGGTCTGCCTCTGCCTCTTCTATTTATTAACTTGTCTGCTGTTATCTAATCTCTGAAGGTGGCCCCACCATCCCAATTGTTTGCTTTCTATGGTTCCTAATATTGTTTTTACATCCAGCTCTTCCCTTACTTCCTGGTTCCTTATTCGGTCTCTTCTCGTTATGCCTTTCACCGCTCTTAGAAACTTCATCTCTACTGCTTGCACCCGGCTGTTCACCCTCTCTGATAAAATCCAAGTTTCACATCCAAATAACAAGCTAGGTTGAAAGATAGTTTTATACACCAACAGTTTCGTGTTTCTGGATATCTCCTTCTTCTTCACAATAGATGTGCAAATGCTGTAATATGTTTTAAGTGCCTTCTCTATGCGCTCCTGAATATCCTTTTCTTGATCCCCTTTGCTATCTATTATTACCCCCAGATACTTAAATTTTTTCACCTGTTCTACCTCCGTATTGTCTAATCGTATATTAATTGTCTTATCTTCGTCGCTCGTTATGACCATAACTTTAGTTTTGGTAATATTTATTTTTAAGCTGTAGGCTTCTAATGTATCTTTCCATATTCTCAAGTTAGTTTGAAGATTTCTTTCTGTAGTGGCCATTATTACAACGTCATCTGCAAATGCACACTCTTTTAAGCTGACCTTTTGCAAGTAGTTATATCCTATCTCCAGGCATTTTGTCTTTGTGGCTACTTGTTTTATTATATCGTCCATTAGTATAGGGAAAAGTAACGGACTTAGAACACCTCCCTGTCGCAACCCATCTTTTGTGGAGAATGTTTGTGACTGCATATTATGTGTTCTAACGTAATTAACACTCTGATTATACAGGCTTTTTATCCCATTTATTAATTTTGTGTTAACACCGCGTCGTTGCAAACTCTCCCATATCCTGTTTCTAGGTGTCCTACCGGAAGCAATCTCAAGATCAATGAATGCTAGGTATGCCGAGAAAATAATTAATAAGCAAAAAGAATAATTTGCTCAATTATCATTGAATTTATTAAAATTGTTTGATATCACAGGCACAAGCTTATTCTCCCGAGTTGTGTATTTAAAAAATTTATTAATTAGCGAAGAGTTATGTGGCTTTCGTTAATTGACAGGTGCAGACATTGGTTAACGTTTTGCTTTACTTTTTCGATCAGCGGCATTTTATAATAAATTAAGTGACGCACAATACATTAAAGTTATAGCTTGCGCTTTAACAACAACTTAACGGAAGAAATATTACACCATGAAATTTACTGACGTGAAATAAACAGGTTCGCAACGTAAATTTGTATCATCGAATACATCTATCTTCAAATGCAAATGAGCAGTCATTTAAAAAGCAATGAGATGATGGTTATCAGCTCAGACACTTTACTGGACAGGGCAGGTTTCTGTATTACCGGTCTAGAGCTCCATAACATTCACACGCCAACAACGTAGAAAGTCAGAAGTTACTTGCTCCACTATTACCTACCCTTTCCCGACTATCCTCTGTAATGGGCTTACCCTAACAGGGTTGTATTACGAAATGTTCAAAAGTCAAAAATGACCATCGCGAAGTACGTGCATGTCAGGAAGCGCTTCTAAAAAAATATGAGAAATTGCCACTGTTTTAATTTGCGTTATTTTCAAAACCCTTTTAGGAACTGTCTTAAATAAGATAAATGTAATGCTCGGAATTGTAATTAATGTAAATATTCGCTATGCCGAATTGAAGCGCTGATGAAAAAATGTCTTGCTGCGAGACTGAAGGCTCAGCTGTCTTCGTCGATGTAAATTGAAATCATTATCGCTTCTGGTAGGACTGTGTTGGTGAGAGTTTTTGCAAAATCATTAATCGTTATCGCTTTTAAGAAGCTTAATGAACAAAATTTTATGGTTGCTCGAAGAAAATTAATTTCTTTAGAGCTACTTTAAGTGTAAGATTTAATAATCGATGCATCGCCATTGTTTGTGAATAAGCGAGAAAATCTATTAACAAGAACTAAGCATCTGTCAACGATACTTAAACCAAACTAATACTTACATCTCAAGGTTTCACAGTCTTTGAAGCAGTTTTATTGGATTGTCAACCGCTAACAGATGCTAAAATTTTACCCACCTGAATCCACCTCTGAGAAAGCTGGAAAAGCTGTTTGTGCAATTTTGATGAGACTGGCTATAGCACGGTACATGCAATTTGTTTTTCTGTTTTTATGCCTATTTTTATTACAGTGCGGGCCACAGCTGCTTTGTGAACAAGCGCGTTTCAGTCTCTGCCGTCCCGAGAGAACTTTTGTCGGTTATTTGCTTATTAAAATAAATCTGATAAGAGGTTTGCCGCAAATTCAATTTTATTGAGCAGTAAGTAGAACTGCTTTAAATATGGCTAGCAAATTATAATTTAGCACTCCCGGTTACTCTGCATAATTTAACGTTAGTGTAGGGGTTTTCAAAATGGAACACAGAGATAACCGAGCTGATTTAATTTTTTGCATAGAAGTCTGCACTCTCCGGTAATTCCTATTCAAAGATTCAATTTGCTTTCAATAGAAGACCGTTTAAATGGGACTAATTCCATGAAAGGAATAAAAATTCAATTCACTTTATGAATTCGATGCACATTGCCGGATTTACATACATTACTTACTCTAGTCTGTTCTGGACATTCAACGCTCCAAGCCAGTTTTGTAGTTTTTATGCACTGTTCTCCGTGAAATTGCGGCGTTCATTAACCTGAATTAAGTTTTTTGATTCGGGATTATTTACAGTTCTAAATATTTGCTCTTCAAGTAGTACTCAAATGGAAAATCCTAGAGTTAAATAAAGGTAAAAATAAAATTACTATATGTCGTCCATTCAAACAATGTCTTGAATATACTATTATATTTTACCTATTTACTAATAGGGATTATAAAGATGTTAGCCAGAAGACAAACCAACGTTTTTGAAAAACTTGGCAGCTTACAATTTTTGAATCCTTGCAAATGCGCTTTTGCAGTTGGTAGTGATTTAAAGAGAGCTCTGAACACTATTAGCTTTGAAAATGTTAACGTGTTCAGGATTTCAACTCGTATCTGTACAACCAAAGATTTCAGACTTAAGCAGTAGTGACACTGCTAGACTATCGAGTAATCATTAACGCATTCACCCGATTATTCAGATAATGCCTGTTTTAGGGCTCTATTAGAACATTGTTACTATATTATTAACTTCTTAGCACGTGCCCGACATATACGCAATGGACTGCTCTAATAATTGTCTATTTATTAATAGAGTCAAATCCAAATACATAATTCACTGTATAATATTTTACTATGTTCGAATTTTGGTGTCATTAAATTACTAGGCTGGTTAAAATATGAAATGTACTGATTCACTGCACAAAATAAATGGTTGTAGGCCCCTCTTTATATTTTATTTAACTGCAATTAATTCGAAAAACGCTAGCTCGCAGTAGAATACAAGCTCTTTAATCTCAGGATGAGTTCCGAAGTCGACTGTATTTTAAAATTGATCTGAAATGGTACTATAGACAGTCAGTAGTTCAAATACGCGGTCGCTGAAGGCCCACAAATCTGTCAAATCACAAATCGGTTGACTAGTGCACACAGCGGTGCTTTGAAAGTTATAATACTCGTGAAATATGAGAATTCGCAAGGTAATTATTCAAAATTTCGCCCTTGGCAACAAATAACAACTTTTGTTTTTAGCAGTTACGTATCTCGTGACGTCAGACAGACGCCGTCCAAATTTTTTTGGCAATTGTTTCTGGTCGCTTCCGCCAAACCACGGATTTTACTTACGCCGGGCTAATTACGTAAAATGCGGCTTAGCTAGAGCCTTGGAAAGGATCTCCTCTTCTTTAACAAGGTTTGATGTCATATGCACCTCTTTTTCCGGACGCCGCGCCGACACTAGTTTTTTTAGGCTAAATCGTACCTTATAAAATTCGTTGGACTGCATCGGTTCCTTTGTTAGATGACGCCGTTGGATTTTCTTCGCTATTCCTGGTCCCCTTGCTGCCAAATCTGCTGGAGACGTTCTTGTAGACCTGTCCTCTGCCGTAGACTGCTGATCTCTTGGCTCCGATGCTCCTCTTGGCCGTAGTCGAAGTTCGCAAAATGGAGTTGATCGGCCCCGATTTCCTCGTAGATGAGATTATGGATTTTGAATGTTTTTGTTGCGGAACTTGTTGAAAATACACCCACTTGTACCCTGACACTTGGGCAATAAACTGGTCTACTTTTTATAGCTTGGAAAACACGTTTATTATCAAAAATATGGACCACAAATTTCAACAATCAGTCAAGTAATTAATTTTCAATTGTTCCCTTCCGTTATTAAACAGAAACGAATCTGGTTGCAATGAGACAATATTAACGGAAATTATGTTTGATAGCTTAAAGTACAAAATGGAAATAAATTTGATTACATAAATTCTATTTTACATTTTTCTTATAATCTAGGTTATTGTCTTTTCTTACATCTAAAATTATTTCGGTAGCGCTGCGCACACACCCCTTTAATTTTAACCACTGCCTTGCTTTTGCACTAATTGTAATTTTAAATGCACCGATTTATTCGAGCTCACCACTTCTCATTTGCTTCGTTCGTGTCCTGCTGCCTGCTTCTCAAATTGCTCTTTCGCAATGTCTTGTTATTTGATTCTATCTTTCTTTACCTTTTCCTGACAAATTTTACTTTTATTGACATTTACTAAAAACTACGCTTCTTTTAACCTGCACATAGCAAACCTTTTTGTGTCTATTAATTTCTTTCGGTTCGGCTTTCTATTATGCACAAACCTATTATTTTTATTTATTTAAAATTCAACTTCGACCCCTGTGAAAACAAGCTCTGCCTTCTGCGTTCCTTATTCAATTACTTTATTACTTCTCGCATCTCATTATCAATGCATTTACTGTTTGGATCTTTAGTTTAACATTGCAGCTACATAAAACGCCCCAACTCTGTGTTTATGGAATTGGACCATTATGTTGCACTGGTAACAGAGTCAAGTCGTAGGGTTAATACCATTACAATATATAACAATGAAAAATTAGTCATAGGTTTGAAAAGGTACACCACATATACAGTAAAAGTAATAATTTTAAAAGGTTTGTTTCTTGACATTCATGTTCGATAATGTTTACTAATCGTTGTGGGGAATTTTATCTGATGTAATTGATTGATTGATCTTTATGCAAGAATTTAGATGGCTTAGTAATTATTCCAGTCTTGCACTTCGACTCTGTAGCCTTTTGTGTCCTCCTGATCCTATTAAAATAGTTCTTCTGTTTTTGCAAGGTGCTCGTGTGTGAGCTCCATGCGGAGTTCCCCCGAAAAGTTACTTTTGCTGAATAAAGCCGAACAGTCCAAAATTATGTGTAAGGCTATGTCCTCCTCTTCCAGAGATAACCTGCAGAGTATAACCCCTCTGCATATACCTATTTTTTGTAGGCGTTTTGATCAGGTTGCATGGTCCTGTGACTAGCTCTACTAGCCGTCTAATCTAAGTTCGTCCTAGATGTAGGACATCAATTGTTGGTCTGTTAGAAGGCGTTCTAATTATTTCCTTCCCCAATGTTTTTCCGTGTGTGACATCCCAGCGAAAAGCATATTAGTTGTCCAGAGGTCCATTTTTCTATCGCTCGTTCGGATGATATATTTGGGTATACCAAATACAGGATCTGGGCCTATAAACGGGGTAGATGCACCGGTTTTTGCGAAGGCATCTGCCCCTTTTTTTCCGTCTATTTCTCTGTGTGATTTCGGCGATCTTTTGTTAGCTTAGAGCTGACACGAAGTGATGCAAACGCTTTCAAGGCCGCTTGACTGTCAGAAAGTATGCTTATGCATTGTTGAGAATACTCGGGTTTTGAATTTTCGTGAATCCATTGCATTATAGCAAACATTTCAGCTTGAAAGAATGTAGCTTTGGTCCCAAGAAGTACGCTAATGTCCTCTTTTGGTCGTACGCCATATATTCCAACACCCATGCCCTCTTCTGATAGGAATCCATCTCTGTACACAGGTTTGGCAAAAGAGTACTCTGGAAGGGTGTAGTCTTTACCCATTTTTTAGGATAAGTTTGCCTTCCTCCACTTCCTGTATTTGTTTGTGTCCGCACCGTTCCTGTATGGTGTCTCAATTTCCAATTGATTTCATTCTGTATGCTCCAATCCAGGCTTCCCATTTTAGATATATTGAGATGATTTAATGCTCGCAATTTAGTTCTGTATGCATAGAGAAATATTGAACCAAGTCAATTAAAGCACCGAATTGAAATATTTTACTTAATTGCAATCTAGACAGTAGTTGAAGTTATTAAATGCATTGGAAATGAGATGCAAGAAACATAATTAAAGGGATAAAGGCTAGCATAAGAAAAGCAGGTTTCGGAAGGATTGCATTTGAAGTTTGAGTAAAAGAAAGATTTAAGATGGTTAATATAATATAATTAATATGATAGGTTTGAGCATATTTGAAGACGGACCAAATGTAAGTAAAAAATGCACAAGGTTGGTTATGTGCATAATGAATATGAGCGTAGAGTTGTTAATAAACGTACGGACCAGTGAGAAGCAAGCAAGCTGAAAGGTAGATGGAAATCAAAGCAAGATAAAATAGAAATTGCAAAGAGCAATGCAGAACGAGGGCAAATAAACTGAATAATTAGTGACGTGGTTAAAATTGAACTCAAGTGCCAGTGCAATTTAAAACTAAGTGTTCATAGCAGAGCAGTGATAAATAACATTTAATGTGACAAGAAAGGACAATTTTTGTGTATCAGAAATAAAGGCAATTATAGTTTTAAGCAACAAACACGTTTATCAAATTTTATTCTTTTATGTGAAATTGTAACCAAAACTTATTTCCTTTGAACAATATTAGATCGCGGTTATTACCTAACGCGATTTTCTTTTGTTAAAAAAAGTAGAAAATAATTCCTGTAATGTCAACTTGTGGGCAAATGATGCTCCTGATTTTTCGTGTTTTTATATAATAAAAGCTATCTGCAAAGTCTAGAAAATGTACAAAGTCATTCTACAAGTCATCGGGCATAAGTGAAAGTGTTATTAAAAGTTTCTCCACCGAAAAAGCTTATAAAATTGTGCAAGCGAAGATCGGCGTGGATTCGGCTCCGACAACCTGGAAATTTCAAACTGCGATACTAGTCCATTCCAACACCAGAAGCCAGGGATCTCAAATCCTACAGGTCTTGAAGTGGTGTAACAACATCCGAGAAGAATATTTGGTTACAAGGAAGCGACTTCCAGCAAATAAGGGCGTTCTGGTCACCCGCAGCGGCTCCAGTGGCGAGGTCGGCGATATTTTAAAAGGTACGATTTGGCAGGTTTTTATGTGCTTGGGGCCCTGAAAGCCAGTGGACTTCAAAAACACACCTTGCTGAAGAGATTCATCGTGTTTCCGAGCATCCAGATACGTCCAAGTTCCAGAAAATAATAAGTAATAAGTAATAATTCAAAGGAACATATAGTCGTTTTGGAATTAGGCAAGACAATCGAGTTATATTGGCAGCACTTATTTGTTGGCAGCACATTAGTTTGTAATTTTAAATGTGTAAAGTTTTTATGGGCATTTGAGCTTTACCCAGGGCAGTTTAAATGTAACCGTAGCAAATTTTAGTCAAGTTTAAAATAAGCATTTGAACATTAAAATGCAAAATTTCAATATGTACAATCCAGACTTATTACAAGTGCATTGTTGTTCTCCGAATGATGTCATTATGTTTAGTGGAACTGTATCGCAGATATCTGAACGGTCCAGCGTCGCATTACCAAGTGTTTTCTTTTATTGTTCGGTATTATTAGGAACATTAAGGTATTTTTATCTCCAGTTTTCTTTGATTTCTACAATGCTTTCGAGGCAGAATGTCCACTTGCGAGGGAAGTTCTGAGTGAAGCTCTTTACAGATTCTTTTCCAGGGTATTGCGGATGATATAGTATTTTGTTTCTATAAGTTTTTATAACCTCTTGACATTCTGCATGTATTTTTTTAATATGCAACTTATGTCCTTATAATTTTATGCACTGAGAACCTTGCCATTTGCAAAATAGTGTATAGCTCAACCTCGCCGTAGAGTTTGACTTTTTTATTTTTAATTTATATTTCTATATACCTTTTAATTCGTGTTATATACGCTCTGACAAATTGTAAAGATAGCAAATGAGACTCTCTTTCCCAATTTAATTTTTTCAAACTAAAATAAGAACGAGAAGAGTGTCTTATTGATAGTCGCTTTAGGTTGAAATATACTATGGGCAATAATTCAATTTTAAAAAATTCTCAAATTATCTAATTTTGGTGAAAGCAAATTTACCGTTCATAAACGATATCCCTTTAAGAACTGTTAACCGAGTTGCCAAAACCTGTAAGTTACCAAAAATACTGCTGAATAATAGCATAATGCTCAAATCAAAATTACAAGGAATATTCTTCGTCCGATAATTAATCCGAACTGCGGTTTTAACCCCTTTTGTTGCATTCCTGAGTTTCTAACTCCTACAATTAGCGGTAACTATACAGTAGGGCACTTCACTACATAAATTTGGTATGAATAGAATTATGCTGATTGCAGCACAAGCTTACTGTGAAAGCAAAACCGGCTAAAGGGGATGCGAACAGGGTGGTCTACAACCCCGACTTCCCTTACGTAGCGTGCTGGACTAAAATGAGGGTTCACATGCTGGAATGTTTATATGAGCCATTCATGCACGCAGGGGGTTAGTTTGTACAAACAAATATACTTTTATTTTGTTTGTAAACTCGCTTGTGTAAGTAAGTAGCGTTCCTTTTTTCATATGACTCAGAAATGTTTGCTTCAATGTTTATTATATTCTTAAGCAAACAACAAGATACAGAACATATTAAAATTTTAATATTAGTTTGTAAACGTTTTGTTGGCGTAACATTATTATTTAGAGAGTTAAAAAAATATAAATTCATTTGAAGAGAAAATAGCTCTTGTAAGTTAAAATGGTAGTGGAAATATAAAATCTTAGTTATGACTAAAATTTTATTTATCGGTGCCTTCATTTACTCATTATTCGGAAAGGAATAAGCAAATGTTTCCTAATTTGTCGTCCAACAATTTACTGGAGATCTATTATCCTTGAGCTCCAGTAGGAATGTTACTTGTTATTTTTTTCTATTTCAGGTTTTCGTTGAAAGTGAGAACATTAAGCAATGTTAACCAAAACTTTCGTTAATTGATATTTTCAGTTTGTAGTGTGGCGATATGCCAAGAAAAAGTTTATAAATCCAATCTCCAAACGTTTTCTATATAAGGAAACGTTACTGAGGATGTAAAAACATAATATATTCTACGGAGGAAGGAATTCTGTTGACCACATGGTATAAGGACTTCAGTTTGCAGCAAGTATGTGAGTTATTACATGCCCTGTGTTTTTTTTCTGATGCTTCCTTTTCAATAAAATTACGGTATATATTGCATTGTAAAATAATAGATATTTATGCATTAAGGGAGATATGAATATGTTTTTTCCCTGAGGTTGACATGTGGCCCGAGGTCTGTAAGTCAACCGAAGGTAAAGAACATGAATATCTCCCATGGTGCATACAATATTTTATCTACTAGCATATTCGTAAAAATAGTATGAAATTTCAAAATGTCATAATGACATATAAAATTAGAATGTGTAAGTAACATCAAGGATTGCCTCATTGTATGGTTGCTAAGACGCTATTTGTAGTTGCAGGGTTACCATGAGTTTAAGGGAGAAATAATTTGACAAGTCCCTTGGGAGTTATGAGTAGCTTTTCATATTTTGTTTCTACGACGAAAATGTACAATATCATGTTGCTAGTAGATAAACGCATTTACACATGGTGTGGCGTACCCTTAGAAACCAATAGTAACAATCAAGTCCTCATGGAAACGGGAAAACCATATTGCGCGTTAAAATAAATTTACTTTATACTAACAACAAAACCTATTTATTGAAAGAAAGGTACAACGCAATTTCAAGATAAACAAGTTAAAAAAAATGGTTTCAGTTCAATGAATAGTTCCTCGAATACCATTCTTAGCCAAAGTTAAGTAGATTAATTTTGCGGTGGTATTACTACTCATATACATTGCGCTTCGGATTAGGACTCGTGTTAACGCAGTCGTCTTAATCGTATTGAAGCCCAATGAACATTCGTGATACCACCGCAAAAACAGTCGACATAACTTTGACTATTCATGGTATTATATGTGAAAGTTTCTCTGACTCATTACCGGTTTTATGTTGTCGTTTCCTATTATTCTGAATCCCTCAATGTTTCTCCCTTGTTAGTACCACTACCACTGCTTCTTGAGACCATCATGCGTGCCGGTACTAAATTAGCTGTTCTTTGAGACCTTCGACATTTGCAAAGATCACCGCCAACAGTAAAGCGACATCAGCTAATGAACTTTCTAGGCCGCCATGCTGACCCTTTTCCCACATAGGCAGAGGCCCAGAATTCAACTCACGATAAAGAAAACCCTGATTTAAGAAACCGAATGGTCTAGAAGGAAAAAACTGACGATTAAAACCTTTCAACCATTTACATCTCCAGGGCTAGATAGTATCTTCCCAGCTCTTCTAGAGTAGGACTCGGATATGTTGTTACGTCACTTCATGAGACTCTTTAAAGGCTGTATCACTATACATAATTAAACTAACGCGTCGGCTAAATCTTAACGTGCCTTTAATATAACAAAAAGTTGTTGTAAAGGTTGTGTGGCAAAGAAGTAAGAGAAAATGCGTTGATCGATTATCCACTAGATACAGGAATTTAAATAATAGAGCAATATGCTAATAGGCGTAGACCGTTACCCTGACACATCGTAAAATATCAAAGAATTTCAACATTCATTTTGCTTTAATATACAGCTAAGCATCTGCACAAAATTTTTTTATTAAATCTATACTGCCGAAGGGGCAGCAATACTATATACAACGTAAAATACTACTGCATGCCAAAGGTAAGTTCTACGTAATTTTTCATAGATTAAGGGCCGATTCTACAATGCAAGTATATGCTTAGAATAAGCTATTCGAAGTATAATTGTCATAGTTTTCTTTGTTACAACAATCGTTTCTAGGGTATTTATTCCTGGGATAACTTTATCCTTGGATTGTAGAACTGGCCCTAAATAAAACACTATTCAAATATGATTGTACACAAATTGTGAATATGTACTTTTAAATTTTGTAATCTACTACTATGAATGTAGTCGATGTCTAGCTCTGTTTTTATTTGTTAAATTAAATTTAATGGCTCTAACGTCAAATGTTTATTTAACTACTCGGATCACTATAATACGGGATTTTTAAACAAATGGGAATTAAACCCAAACATCAAATATAGCACATTTAACAAAACAAGTTGGCTTAAAATTTTAACAATTTCGTCGGTTGTTACGTAAGATGCGTTGCCTAGGTCATAAAAAAACGTAAGTCGCGAACAAAACACTCAAGGAACGCTTCGTCCGAAAAAAAGAGGCCACAGAAACTTCATCGTTTTGCTTTCAGGATAAAGACATTTCTGCCCCTGTTTTGGCTTCTGCGATGGATATTTGAGCCTAAATAGGGCCCGCAGTAAGTCCTTCGAGAAAATAGGCCCCTTATTCTCGGTTGGCCTGCCTTACAAGCCGTCGATCCCTCGCCATCTGCCTACAGCTTTTTTGCTCCTCTTTGCTCTTAACTCAGACCCTTTACTCTATATCTACGGCTCCGCTAATTTCCACGAAAGTTGCTGCATATGTCAAGCTTCCAGGGCTGCAACTTATCTCACTAGGACCTCCAACTAATCTCACCAGGACCACCAAAATCAATCACCGAAAAACACCAGCTACACTCGAAGTAGTTTCTGCAGAGGTGACAGGAATTAATGCAAAATCTTCTGCAGCCTATCAAAGACGCTGTACTACGTTGAAACACTCTTTATAATTGGAAAAATGGGTGGTTATTAACTTTTTTCATTAATTTTTGTGGGAAAACCAAAATACGCACCTAAAGCTTGACTTTGCTTCCCCCAATTATCATTTTAAATCGATCTTACATGGTTATTATAAAGGCAGAGTCTGCCCTGATTATAATTTTATATTCAAGTCAAGCCCAGCGCTATTCCGACTACAATTTTATAAATTCAAAATATTTCAAAGCCAATGCTACTTTACGCAATTGAAAATTCAAATTAGCACATCTATGAATCATTTTCAAAATAATATTTGGAGTGCTTGAATTATTATTAATTTCTATTATAATTGTATTGGCTTAAATTATGTTCATTGCAATATTGATAGAAGTGTGTATTTGTAAATTTCTCTAGCTACTTTGTGTCAACAGCAAGAAATGCTTAGATGGTGTGAAGAATAATAATTTAGCCAACATAGTTCGCCATCTCATAAGTGCACTTATTTCATCTACTTTAAGTTTTATGACGTGCTAAGTAATAGAAATTGTTTACGAATTAGCACAATTTTAAATCCAATTTTTCTGCAAAAATTACAAAAACATTAAGAATCCCTGCCTTGAAATAATTTTACAGCTACTACTGTAACAAGTCGCTTTCTAAATATTATGGTCAGAAAAGGAAAGCAGCTTCTCTTCTACGCGACGCCTGAAATTGTAAAGTGACTGCCCCATTTCGACCCCTTGGCTTATCATATTTTTCTTCAAATTTGTGGCAAATACTGTAGCTCGCCCTTATATACATCCACCAAGCCTCAAATCAATATCTCGAAACGTTACGCAGACAAAGAATAAAATCCACTTTATGTTTACTGCTTTGAGGGGATGCAGACCCACGAGGGTGCATTTGGTAACATAAGCAAATTAGTAAATCGGCATTAACTGCGCCACGTAATGCACCGCTGAATTTTCAATGACCATTTTCTACCTAGAATGTTGAAATGAATGTCAACGCACTGCAAAACATAAATGGTATACATGCACTTCCATTACGGTTTCTATTATTAATATTCTGCAGCAAATAGCAAGTTACTACCTAATCTACGTAACAGTACTAGAAAATTAAAGTTTAATATTTGTTTCTTAATCAATATATTATCAATTCATCTATATTAATAAATATTGGTAAATTACGAAGAATAGAAAAAAGTAAGAAGAATCAATATTTATCCATGTTTTACTTAAGAACAATTTTTGACAACTTTATTGTATATACTTTTATGTTTCTGGATTGTCCAAATGGGCAGATACGAGTAGAGTCCTGATAAGCTGTTTTAATTACATTGCAAAAATGTAGATAGTTGAGTAGAGTCCGGGGCGAAGTCGTTAAGGGATTAAGCCGATAAGAGATGATTAAGCGGTAATGATTTGGTAATGACCGAATTAAAGTAGGTTCATCAGCTATTACCTGATTGGCGAAAAAACAACCCCCCTCATGTATCCAAAGAATGAAAAATTTTACACAATGATGAGATATGATTTATGCCATTTAGTTAAAATCTGTAAACGACCTGAACATGAGTGCGCTAAAATTTGTGACAAGTGAAAGAGGAAAAGAACTTATAGTGTTGTATGGGTTTAAATATCGTTTCCACAAAGAATTATCAACTGGGGTGAAACGATGGGTATGTTCGATCGGCGCAAACAAGAAGTGTTCAGCATATTTGAAGACCGAGGGGCAAATCTAATGTTTTGGTGGATATCATTGATAAGCATAACCATGAACCACTACAAGAAAAATTATTGACCAGAAACGTATTAAGCAATTCCTTAAAAAGAAAAGCTGTCGAGGATGTAAGTGAAATGCCCATGAAATTAGTTCATAAAGAACTAAGAAAAGGTGGCGTCGACTTTGACAAATAGCGACATCCAGTGCATAAGAAGAAATATATACCACGCAAGAAGAAGCCTTTTACCAAGACTCCCAACAAACGTTGAAGTTCACCAAGCCCTAAACTCATATCTAGTTAAAACAAATCGGGAGGAAACATTTTTACTAATTAACGACGCGGAAAATAACGTGGTGATGTTTTCGTGCAACGTACAAATTGGCATTATGCTATCCAAGTAGCCCAAAAGTGTGAGAAACAATTAGCACCAAGCACAGTGGTGGTCGATTATGAACAAGCTATACATCAAAGTGTGACAGAGACTTGGACCAAAATCACCCTAATTGGATGTAGGTTTCATCTGGGTTTTAATAACAATGACTTAACAATTCTAGGTGGAGGAAAATACAAAAACTCGATCTGGCAAGCTTCTATAAAGACAAGGAATCGGAGGTGGGAAAATTCTTAAGGTACTGCTTCGGTTTGCCATTTCTCGATCCTAAAGATGTTGGGGATTGTATTGCCATTGACTTCAGTGCAATTCAACCTGCGAATTCTAAATTAACAGAATTTACCGACTATTTGGTGGACAATTACATATCCGAATCTTCTACATTTCCACCATATATATGGGCTGAAAATTCAAGTAGCTTAAAAAGGACCACAAATGCTTGCGAGAGTTTTCATTCGCTTTTTAATTCAGCTGTATTACCATTCGCATCCTCACATTTTTAAGTTTATCACAGTTTTGTTAGATTTTCAAAGTGATAGTTACATAAAAGTAAGAAGTGTGCAATAAAATGAAAAAAAAATATATGCTTCGCAAACAGACAATAAAAAGTTTTTGGATTGTCAAACATCTCGACTAAAAAATGGCGACATAACTAATTATGATTTTGTTACAATAGTTGGAAATAATTTTAAAATGTAATTTTTTAAAAGTACCTAATTCTGTAAACTGTAAATAGCTGTTTTTTTAATATTTGCATGCATGTATGTACCTATTAAAGCAAATGGTTCTAAATGTTTTTGCATTTCATGAGTTTTTTTACAATAATTTACTAATAATTCATTGTATATTTGTAATATTACTCTAAAATAAATTTTAAACTACTCAAGTGTTTATCTATTACTTAATCTAACATCATCTGCTAAGATACTTTTGGGACTCTATTCAACCATCAACGGGACTCTACTGGACTGTGATTAGGGGTGATTAGAAAGTTTGGACTCTACTCCACTCCGCCGGTCCAAATATGTATATAACAATTCGCAGTTGCCACTGATCCAGCGAATTGAATATATTCGTAATTTAGTCCTCAGAAATAAAGAAGGAAATACCCTCTTTATTTTTATCTAAAAGATAAATTACCTAAATTAACAAAATGACTGTTTTAAGAGCTATTACAATTGCACTTCCTCAAAATGCCGGGTAAAATGCTTTGCAGCAGCCCATAAACGAAAAAACAATTATGTTAATAAGATCATTTATTAAGCACTGCCGACAGCGGTACTCATTGACCTTTAAATAAAACCGGTAAATACGTTCAGTGTCAACATTTTAACTATGGAATTGTAAAAATATGCAATATAAAAGCAAAATAATACCAAAAACTACATAATTGCCATTTTCAGTAGTAGATATTTTTGATATTACTCAATTAAGTAAGATAGTCCGAACTCTCAAGAATCTACGATACATTATTATTTTGACGTTAACCTAAAGTACATGTTTATCTAACTGATTTTAGGTTGTAATATTTCTTATTATTCTAAAATAACTTATGGTCATCATTTTCTTAAACACTGGGATTTCTAGTACACATCCATGCCTTTAAAACTGATTTTACATCATTCGGAAGTATTACCTACGTCGAGAGATTAAGATTAAGAGATAAGAGAAGATCTTAGCGTTTTGCTGCTCCGGCAGGGATAGTTGTTGTTACAGTCTGAAGCAGCTTGCGCGTATAATTAATTCACGAGGGAATTGTGTACGATTAGCTATAAAAAAGTAACACGAACTAGAAGGTTTAATGCATCATGCAATAAATGTTTAAATTTTCCGCCATTGGGATAAAGGCACCAGATCCAGTTATGAGTTTTGCGTAACAATTTAAAATTATATAGTTAAACGGTGTAGATTGTATGGATAATTAATGAATGTTGGAAAATTGTTTTTGGAAAATTTGTTGGCTCTCAGAGCTTGTTTTCCGTTAAATGTTTAACAATTGTGTACTTTCAATTTTTATATTTTATTTATCTGAATTTAGGTTATATTTGTAAAGTTTTCAGTAAACATTTTGTTGCTGAAAGATAACGTTCAAATAAAGTATCTAGCGGACCATCTCACTCCACCTGAATCCAATTCAACAACATGGAAACACCTGGTTTAAATGGTCTAACGTAGTTTATACGTTATGAGCTGCGACACCGCCATATTAAAAATGCAGTCCACTTCACTGATTTCGCAGCTTTAATTCCTAATATGGCTGTATGGAATATAATTTCAAATGATAGTGTTAATTGTCCATTAAATTTCAATATGGGTAAAATAATACAGCTATAGCTTTTCCGAGTTCCATCACAGACAGTTTTATGAATTTATCGAATTTTTTGGTAGTAACTCTCTTGTTTTTATTAAAATAGAATATCTTAAGTGAAATGTATTTTCTAATTTAGTGTATTCAGTCAGAGTACCTAACAACGTTGCAGTTTCATTTAATATATTGCCAGTATGCTAAATAATATCCCTAATGGAGAAACAAGGAATTGAAATAACAAATATTTTAAACGAGGGCCAAAACGTCAATAGCAAATGCGTCAGTAACCTATGGTTGAAAATATAGCCAAATTAGCTGGAAACACAACTTGGAATAAATACTTAACAAATGCACATAGAATCTAAAGAAATAAATTAGTGTTGACTATTAGGAAAACTAAAGTATGAAGAAGAAACTAAAATGAAAAACGAATACCAACAAATCAGAAAAAGTAACAGACTATACTATATATTTAGTTAAAAAATAGTACCAGGTAGGAGATATTCAAGGAGTGAGCTGTATTTGGCAAATTGAGCTACATTTTGAAAAACCAACAAATTGTGCTATATTAAAAATTAAATGTTTTTGACTTATACATCTTAGCGCTGCTGATACACGCGACACAAACTTGGACAGGCACAGGAGAGAACACCAGCACACTAAAAGTAATCTAACACACGATTAAACGAGCGATACTGGGAATCTCCCTCAAAAATATCAAAAACGACCACATGAATAAGGTAAAAAGGAAGGCAACAGAAGATGTAGTCCAACAAGCATTGATATTGCAATGGGAGTGCACCATACACGGTGAAATTAATAAATGGCGACGAATTATCCTAACACGGAGACCCTATAAAGTCACTATATCAATAAGGTACCGCCATTCCATTCCTCGCGTGCGAATGTGAGAAAATTGTGAGATAAGGATAACAAATACAAATTTCCCAAGTGCAATAGGGAAGACACTACTTTTTGGGGATTTTCTTTTTGGTGTAATGGCACTTGTAAAGTGAGGAATCTGTTAGGTTATGTGTTTTTATCCCCAGTTGGAGAAAATTGTGCGACAAGGATAGATATAAAAATTCACTAATGGCGGTACCTTATTGATATAGTGACCTTAAGACCCTACAATTAAAAACGCCCTCTATACGGGTAGACCACTAGTGAGTTTAATGGACGATCTCAAGCCAACAATAGTATTGAACTAATCACAAAATGCTAACAGACTTAGCTGGAGAAAGTAACTCAAGCAGATGTATGTCGTTTTGTTAGATGGGAAAATGTACTCATAAGAAAAAGTGGAGGTATACGCCAAAATCAGCCGGAGAAGCCAGTCACAGTAAATACTAAATTTAGTTAGTGTCGTCAACGGCTTAGTACACCTGAAACAATATACTAGAAACAGTATTATCACAGAAAACTGGTTCACCAGTATTCAGCTAGAATATTATGATACGTTATTCAGCTATCGACTAACCATTATCGAAACAATCAAGAAAAATACACGAGAAATGCTCTCTCCATTTTCGACGGTGTAGTTCAACCATTAGTTTCAAGGATAAAATTAATGTATTATCATTAACTTTTGCATGGTGACAGAATTGATAAGCATACTTAAGAAAAAAAATACGAGAAACAATAGCATGCTGTAATCAAACCAGAGGAAGAATAGATGAAGTAGACAGACGCTGAATGAGGCTGGTTTAGCTTTATAGAAAGATTTAACACTCAAATGATACAGAGGTTTCGGGGACCACATTAGTATTTACGAGTAAATATTTAAGATCGCTAGGAAGCAATCAAGAGAAGCATAGGTCCCTAAGTTAAGGTATTCAGAATGCTTAAAACTATATATTGGCGCATACAATCCTCAGACTCATTTACACTAAATTGCCTTAAAGCAAATACAACCAATCCAAAAACAGAGTTATAAAATGCTTCAGGATAATGCCCGCAGTTACGCGCACAAGTTAGTCTGCTGTTACATAAAATCCGTCTACCCTTTTATATTGCAAGAGCAGACGAGTTGAATGCTGTCAAAGACAGATTGTGTTTCCAAATCAGTCTAACTAAAACAAAGGAATATTAGCGAAATTTTGTAAACGATGCGTGATTGTATGTTGACTACAATTACAATGAATTAAAGTACAACGGTAAGCAATCGTCGTTAAAAGGAAAGTTCGGTAGTGTCCAATACCGGTTTCCAAAATCGGCTTACTGCGATTACACATACGCACGGGAATCAGTACTAAATCTTTGACCATTAGTGAGCTATATGCCTTCTTAAATATAGTGAGAGCTGATTTAATCAGTCAGATTGCAGCAAATTGGAAAAACATCACGTAAACACTAAACCAACCCGATTCCGGACAATATTAGAGGATAAATCTACTCTCAAAGCATGTACCAGAGTAACCTAGTTCGTATGACATGAAAAGCAACCTGAAGAATCAGTCTCTTAAAATGGGAACAGCAAACTGAACATTTTCAAAGAGAAGATACCAATAATAAATTTAAAGGTACCAAAATTGTAGTTTCAAGGTTCCTTAAAATTCGAAAAACTAAAGTAGAAACAAAAAACGTAAAAATCGAGACCATTCCCAAGACACGCGTTTTAAGAACCACCGACAAGAAAATTCAGAAAAAAATGATGCATTAAACTTAGGTACTAAGACTGTTTTCGCTGATATATAGAAAAAGCCGGTTACTAGACTAACATATATCCCTAACAGAAGACCACCGCTCTACAATCATCCAGTCTAGCCTCCAACCACAATCGCAGGGCCAAACTGACCATCCTCGTTTAACAAGTAAAGTCAAATACAAAACCTACAGAACAAAAGCCAATTCCAGCTTGAAAAGAAGAAACCCCAGAAAACTGAGGGATAAATCTCACCAAAAAAATGGGAATTGCCCAACCAACCATCTAAAATAAAGTAACCTAAATTAGCAGAAATTAACTTGCCGATCTAGTTAGAATTTCAAATGTAACAAATGTGCATTTTTTGCAATAAAACTAGAAGTCAGAAGAGAACTATATTGATTATACAAACAAGCAAATATATTCAGTAATGAGTCATATTATAAATTAGTTTAAGTGTAAGATTTTATAATACCAAGGTGTCAGAGCGGAGAGACCTACTGCAACTACTATTTTCGTATTCAAAGACGCTACTTAAGGGTTAATGTGCATTTTTTAAGTATGCCGTAATGCTTTATATTAAACCACTGAATGAATTAATTATTTTATTCTTCTTGTAAATTGGCACCAAGGGTGCGTTTAAATGTCTTCTAACGCAAAGAATATAACAGTTTAATACGTTTAATACTTACATTCACAAATTATCTTTCATTTCACTATTTCAATCAAAACCGAACATATGACTTGTCAGTCTCATTATTCAGCAATAGTATGAACATTAAGTAAAAGTATTGTAGCACTCAACAGTCAGCGCTACTAAAATACACTAATTCTGAATTGTAATAAAATTTGAAAGTTATAACTCTTATAGTACTTAGAAGAAATACAGGTTGCATAATCTTCACCTAGTATCCAATTTTAAATAGAGGGATAATTTGGAAATTTTCAAATTAAAATAAAAGGGAAAAACCATTTCTTATTTTGTAATTATTATTTGGCTAATGGCACAACATACATAATATAAAACAGTATATACAGGTGGTATAACATGTAAAAGAAAAACAAAACATCTATGAACGTATGTAAACATAAAATTAAGTCAAATTGGTATACAAATTCAGTTTCAAGTATTACAGTTCCAGCGCTAGTTGTTGGAGCCACTGGATTGCTTCTGGTGTGGCTTCAAGGAATTCGTTACTGGTACCAGGAAATGCTCTCGTTGGACATACGTATGATATGTTGTATTGTTTGGCTGTCCGCACCGCAGTCACATTCAGCGCCCTGGCGTATGCCCCATTTGTGTAGTGCTGCTCCGCATCTGCCATGACCAGTACGCACCCTATTCAGACGGACCAAGGATTTACGTGGCAGGTTGAACCCGCTGGGAAGTTTTTGGGGGTCGAGTAGGGAATGCCATGTTGGGCTGGATTGGTTCTGCCACTCTTCTATCCACTCATTACTACCATTGAAACCCTGCTTGTAATAAAAAACAAATTTGACCTTGATAGCGTCCAGTGACGAATAAGTTAGGGGTTCGTTCTCAGCTCCAAGGATATATGAATTTGAGACCTCCAATTTGTGAGATTATAATTAATCTAATTCTGAATTCTATTATATTGTAATGGTTTTTCAGGCAAATAGATTTAATTCGTCGGGCATACTAATAATAGAAAAAGTAGTTACACGTTAACTGGTAGGTACATACATCGGTGATTAGTCATTATCCTAACGGAAGTGTCTTTGGTTTAGCATTCTATTTCACCTGGAATTCTTTATTGACCTTGAACACTAAACACAATGATTCGGTTGAATACAGTCACACGGAGTCTCGGCGAAGCTTTTGGAATGCCTAATTTGAAGTAGACGATAATAGTAGACTAGCACTAAATATCGTTATGAATACCTCACCCCCACAACCCGCTTCATTAGTCCGGCGACGAAAATGTTTCCTGTTAACCGGGAGGTCAACTCGATAAGCAAGGCAGCTGCAGTTCCTGGCTAAGTAAGATTGACTTCTCCTTGTTAGGTCAGTCCTAAACCGCAGAGAATTGTATGAAACTCTTCAGTTAACTAATAACCAGATATATGTCAAACTTACAAGTTTAATCTACCTTAAATAACTTCCTAAGAACGTAATAAGGAAATTTGATTAGCTTTTTAGTAGAAATGTTAAAAGAAACCAAATAAATAACCACAGGTTAGATTTTATAAATGTCAATTAGGGTTTAATGTTATACAGCATATATGTGTCAAATAATGGGAATTTCCTATACTTTAGAAATGTGAATTGAGTTATCCAATAAAATATTTAACAACCAGTATTCGAGAACAGAAATAAGTTAAGAGGGTATAGATTAGGGATGGGCGCGTGACGTGAAAACAGTCGTGTCACGTCGTGAACGTGACTAATATTTGAAAATCGTGACGTGAACGTGAGTGAACGTGAGTGAAAATTTCCAAGGCGTGATTCACGTTTCACGTTAATTTCACGTTAAATATTTAGTAACGAATAAAAAACCGCAGGGTGCAGCAACTTTTAAATTCATTAAATCACAAGTTGTGCCAAACAAGTTACATTATGTGGTTTTATTTTTGGACCCTAATTATAAATCCTTAAAGTTCATACCTTCACATAAAAGAGAAGATTATAATGCAAATAAAACTATAGATGATAATGATGAAATACATAGCAAACGACTCAAAACTGGTACATCAGCATCAGATTCTTATCTTTCTACACTTAGAGATAGCTCTGACGATGACACATGTAATTAGGATGATGTCGAAACAGAACTAAATTAGTATGTTAAATTAAAATTCGGAAATGTAGATGACATTTTAGGATTTTGGAAAAACAGTGTAAATACGCCACTGTTAAAAAAACTTGAGACATTTTAAACATACCGGCAAGTTCCGCTACAAGCGAAAGAGTATTTTCTACAGCCGGGCGAATTTTAGAAGAGCGCAGAATTCGACTTAACGCTGAAAGTGTTGATTACATATTATTTTTAAATCAACATTTTAATGTTTAGATGTGTAGATGAACGTATTATTCTAATGAAAGTGATGGTTTGTTTATTATACTCGGCTAACGCTGAAAATGTTAATTACGTTTTATTATTAAACCAAAAATGTATTGTGTAGATGTGTAGATGAACCTATTTTTAGAAAAGTACCTAATGTTTTGTTTTGTATACTCGACTTAACACTGAAAATGTTGATTACGTTTTATTTTTAAACCAATTTATTGTGTACTTGTGTAGATGAACTTATTATTCTAATAAAAGTAATGTTTTTTTTGTATACTCGCCTTAACGCTGAAAATGTTGATCCTTGTACGTAAAAGTACTTTCAAACCTACGAATTAAAAGTGTTGCCTAGCAACATATACCTTCTGTACTCATACCAATAAAGGAAACGTCAATTCCAATGACAGCTTTTAGTATTAAAAGTAATGTCTTTGAAGACAGCTGCAAGAAATATATTTGCGAGAAATCAGTATTTATCCCTTGTCGTAGTTATTGTAGTCAATTTTCATTTTTTTTTTATGTCAACTATTCTGATTGCAACATATCACGTAAATTATGTCAGATGCAAAACATATTTTTAGTTCTCTTTAGGGTTTTTTCATTGGTTTTAAATTTGAACATTCTGTTATATCTGAATTTAAATTTTGAAATAAAAGCTGCGTGTCACGTCGTGAGTGGCGTGTCACGCCGTGAACGTGAGCGAACGTGAGCGTGAACGTGCGTGAACGTGACTGTTTAAAGCCAGCGTGAAACGTGCGTGACGTGAGCGAAAAATCACTCACGCGCCCATCTCTAGATCAAGCATTCTAACTGATTTTCTATTTGATTCAAATATACCTTTAATTGATCAAGATTTCTTGATATACTCCTTATGTTTAACTGGAAAATTCTTAAGTTAATACTTTTATTAACTTTATAGCTCTTATTATAATCAATGACGGTTTCGACTTTTTTGTTGCAAACGGAATGTAGGTAATTATTATGTGGACTATTTTGGTCCATTATAACTATCGTACAAAAGGAAAAGAGTAAAACACAACATAACAGAGCAACTAAAGTTATCTGATCAAAAAATAAAGTAAGTACTTGAATAATGCCGAAGATACTCAACCGATTGAATATTTATATTAAACTAAAGAAAGTGTTTAATGGAAAAAAAGTTTTTGCTTAGTTAAGAACTAGATACTAGAGACGCGCAGGAGGTTCTTTTATTAATTAGAGCATTCAAAGAATTTTATATGAAAATCTATTAGAATAATAATAATAATTTACGCATAGTAAAATTAAAATTAAAACTACAATTAAAACCGTGCGTAATTAGTTGGTTGTTGGAAGTAGTAATGATTCCAACTCACTTGTAAAGTTTATGCAGTGAACGGAGTTAACAATTTTTAAGTCGATTTTGCCATCCAATGTCCAGATGTTTATCAGTCCAAAACTTTTAATAACTTTCAAAAGTAACTGATGCCTGGCTTTTGTGAGGTCCTCTCTTATCATTACGCTATCCAACAGACGTTTGTCTTTGAAAACTAAAGCCCTGGATTTGTAACTTGTAAATCTGATGACGATCGGACGAGGTTTGTCGTAGATTTTGCGACCAACGCTGTTCAAACTATTGTTTGCCCATGAAATAAGACAATTAAATGAAATTATGCGGACACAGAAGTGCGTTCAATTAGAATATAAAAAAGAATCTGGTGTGACACACGCACACAACTTCCTTTTACAGTGATCTTATAATTAGCCAAAAATTTTACTTTTAATTTTTAAGCATTTGTCAAAAATTTTCTAAAATTACAAATTCTACGGAAACCGTACAAAATAGAGCGTTAGTTGAAGAGACAAATATTCTCTAGAATATTAAGCTAAATTCTAAAATGCAATAATATACCGGGCGTTATATTTAAAATAAGAGATAAGATCTGTTAAAAACTCAATTTGAATTTTTGAGATAAATCCAATGTGCCAATTAAACTATTTGTATACAGGACTCAGCTGGTGTCGGTTTACTGGGTCACATTGCAATACTATAAGGAAGCTGTATGCAGACTGCCGCATTATAATACTATCTCTCGATCAGATTTCACACACGTTGTTGGCCGGCAAAGTATTTTTATGCAAACGTCGTGTTTTATGCTTATATCAATACTAGGTTTTAAGTTCAAAAACAGCAAACACGACACACATTCAATTATATATAAGGGCTTCTAATTATTTATCATTTCAATATACTTATAAACTCTGATATGTATTCATTTGTGACCAGACACAGGCTACAATTGTCTAAGGGGTAATTAGGCCTGGCTACTCCCGTCACATCTTATATCAAACAAAACTTTCACCTCCTTCAGTAAAACAACCTGGTTATATTTATTATACAATTTGTGTTCCGAAGTGCGTCCTGAACAAGTGCAAGAAGTAATTTACGGAACTACTCAAATCGAAGGCTTGCATAAATTCAAGGAGCAACGCGGACAAACGCGGTGACACTTGTCTATATTATTACTAATATTATTGAATGGTTTAAGTATTTCTAAGACGTTTTTTTCACGCCATCTGCATCACCATCTTCAGGGACGCCAAAAACTCGAACATTATTACGCCCCGAATATTGTTCCAAGTTATTGCAATTCTTACGCAGCTGATCGCACTCATGATTTACACGCGTGAGTTTGGTATCATTAGCGTCCATTCGTTAATTTTACCATAATATTGTCCATAATTTTGATCTTGTTATTTGCATGACTAATGTAAGAATCTAACGTTTCTTTTACTAGTTTTGCAATCTCTTACCTCTCTTCTCTAGTTATGACCATTTTAGCACAAATCATGGAAAACTTTAGTTATACTAGAAAATAACAGGCACCAAATTTACAATTTCAACTAGCTAAACACGTCTAAAGCGGACGAGAGTTCACTCAATAATGAAGGAATAATGTATTTAGTTATTTTAAGGTGTCCATCCTGTACATATTGGGTTCAAAATATGCCGCTTTTCTTCAATGGTAAAAACCTGAGTTATATGCAAATATTACTGTTATTTAACTAATAGTTCTTGAATTACAACAAAAATAAACAGAATATTATTTTTAAAGTGTTTAGTTGACCGGAAGTATATTCGGTTTCATGCCAGGTAGACATTTAATCCGCATACATAATGTCGTTCTCCCCCAACAAGCAGTTTTTGAGTTATACCGCTAACAGGCGGACAGACAGACAACCAAACGGAATTGAGAGTTTTTGTCATCTAAGGACCCTGAAACGTGAAGAGCTGGAAAAATCTCCGCAGATGATTTTTTCACGATTACAATACTTCCTTCGCATTAAGCGAGGGAAGAAAAAGTAGCACTGCACTTACAGTTAGATAATTGGTTTGTGGTCATTAGGTAGCAACCAGCAACGAGCAACTTCAGATTGCAACCGACTACACTTTGGAACAAATTAAGGGACCACTATAAAGTTTAAAATAATTTTAAGAAAAGGTAACTCATTCTAATAAAATTAACAAATGTTCTCTTCTTTTGGGTACCTCACAGCAGCTACCTGTACCACAGATTTGTTGGGTTCAAGTATCTACCCACTTCCTTTTGAGAATGTCCTTCGCGAACGAATAGTTATTTGCGATACTTTATCGTAAGTCAAATAAAGTCTAGGCATATTTTAGATAAAGAATATTAAAAAATCATATTTTTTAAAATACCTACAGGTTTCTAAAAATTAAATTTACTGAAAAATTCAACTTTAGAAATTAACAGTGTTAGTTATATTTGCTTTCATGGGAAAACATCCCTTTTTTGTAACGAATTTTTCCAGACGTACTAACTAGCTAACTAAAGTAACAAATCTGTAAAAGGCTTTACCCAGAACTTCCGTCGTCGACATTGTGACACTAAATAATGTTAAAAATCAAATTAAATTACGAGTAAGAATATCTTCACGTTTCTAATAAATTAAATACATTTTCAAATTTAAAAAAAAATGAATCCCGCTTTGGTTTGAACCCGCCGCATCTGCAGAGTGATCGTAACCGCATCCCTACATAGAGATCGTATCTGCACCGATAAAGCCAACTACGCTATCGAGCCTCTTTCGAATAAGTCCGGCGCGCGCCTTCCTTGAACAGAACGGTATTATTGTTGAAATGTTTTTACTCTTTTGTGACATTATCCTATATCGGTTGAGTCTTATTTTCGACAAATGTAAAGCCTGAGCTATATGAAAGTAACTAATTCTTTCTATTTCAAAATTAACCCAAAAATAAACAAAATTTTATTTTTTTAAGGTGTTCAGCTAGGGTGGAGCGATTTTAATCGCTTTTTAAATTTTTAATTCTAATAGTGGCGAAAAGTTGTTACAAGTGATCATTAATTACCAGTTTTTTTCGTTTTTAATTATATAGTTTTCTTCTGCCCTCTACCTACCCCTAAAGGGGGTGAAACTTTTTTAATTTTTTTTTCAAATCCTAATAGCAAAAAAAATTATCTTAGCTCAGGTACCCCTGGTTACATTGGTTTTTAAGTAAATTTATATTTTCTGTTTTCTACCGGCCTTTGTATATAAAATGTATATAAGTGTTTGATTATTCTTTTACCTATTATTAAGTTGAAAACTATTACAAACTTAAACAATCTGAAATGAAAATGGGAAAAAAAAGAAAAATAAACCATGAAGAGGACATTGATATTAGTGAATTTGAATATGTAAATAATAAGTTAGATTTGGAAGACATTAATCCTGAAATTCCATTTACGTCGAAAGATATCTCTGAACAAAAGCAAAAAGAGAAGCCTGGATACAATGTTATCTAGTTAAACACGGTGGCACAGGTATGTGGATTGTCTGACAGAACTGCAGCAGCAACTATCTCAGCTGTTCTACAAGACGTTGGTCTGATCTCAGAAAGCCACAAAGATAATTTTATTGACAGAAGTAAGATAAGAAGAGCTTCTTCAAAAGTTGTTGGTTTACAAGCCAGAGGCGATTTTATTAGGGTAACTTTGAAATCTAGAGAATCAATGCCTTCATTTAATACAAAAAAACATTTTAATCAATAAAAGTAATATATAGTGGCGGGAGCGTAGGGTGGAACTCGCTTAGCAGCCATGTCCTCGTGGTGAGTTCTGGGTTATTTGTTTTTATGATAATCAAGCGAAGAGCTGCTTTTAGCAATATTTTTGTAAACTAAAGGGTGGGGTACAAACAATTTTGAGATCTAGTAATGAAAACAAGTAGAATTTTAAGAAAGTAACCAGAACTAGCCTCTTTAAATCCACTGTTACACCTTTTTCTTAATAATAGGTAAAAGAATAATCAAACACATATATATAGGCCATTCAGTAAACACAAAAACATATAATTGTTTTTGAAGTTGACATATACGTAAAATTTGTCTGCTAGGGATTCTGTATTTTGTTTTGCAAACGTTTCCATTCCTGCTTAAAGGTAACTTTGAATTCAAAAATGACAATTAATAAATATCATTAATTCAGTGTCAACGTACATATTATTCTGGATATTCTTGCCTGAACTTTTATTAAATGCAATAAAAATACTAATTAATAAATGCTACATCAATAGTATCAAACACAGTATTTGTTTAACATCCTTAAAACTAGTTATGACAGATGCTAATTAAATGTCACACTCTTAACCTATTTGTTTTAGTAACTTTTTGTAAGTACATTCCTAGACAAAAGATGCATTTTGGAAGTACATTCATGAAATTTTACAAATCAAAGGCCACTTTGTGTTTTTATGTTTAGTGAACAGACTATACGAAGGGTACATAGTAGGGAGGCCAAGTGAATTAATAATTATTTTCGTGGGACTGAGTAGGTTTATACCGACAAGTGATACCATTGTAATCAGCGGTGTTTCCTTAGTAGAAAAACTCCTGTTATCGCTTTCTCAGCCTGTGGAGTGAGGAGCTATGACGTCACAAAGATGGCGATTCTTGGTATCAGGTTTCAATACAGTAAGACTAGGTTTAACCCAAACATTCAAAAAAGAAAATTCTACCCAGTGGCAAACTGTTTAGTACCCTCCTCTTAGTAAGTGGAAAAAAGTTGCATGACCTTGCGTGTCGGATTTAGGCGGGAGGGGGTTGGAAAGGTGGTAAAATGGTAGGTTTCAACAGTTTTACAGTTTTTCGCAAATATCTCGTTAACTGCAAGGTTTAGCGCAAACTTGATCTTATACAAAATTAATGTACATTTAATTTACAATAAAAATGGTCGTATGAATTTTTGCACTGCAGTAAAGGATTACGGAAATATGGAGGGGGTAAAAATGTAACTTTTTCTGCCTGTCAAAAAAAAGCAAAAATCACCCCTATAAACTCGTAATATTCGCTCCAAGTGTATTATATAAAGTGTTCAAAGAAGTGGGGAGGCCAGGTGTTTATGGTAAAGCACCCAGCATAAAAGACGAACAACATTTACGCAGATCATCCACTACTACACATGTTGAAGTGAAAGTGGAAGATGGAATTAATGTCACTCTAGGACAAACAAAATTTCTAACTAGTATTAAGAACAAGATACAACTGATTACTCTCATCACTGTACACTTACAGCAAGCTGGCTGTAAAGTGATTCAGGCAGAATGTGATGCTGACACCAAGATCGTTTTTACTACAATTGACGAATCAAAGAAGGAAACAGAGGGTATCGTAATTGGCAATGACACCGATTTATTGGTCTTGTTGGTTGTTCATTCTCCAGCCATCAAACAGTTGAAGATGGTTGTATCGAATAAAGGTATAATCAAGAAGAAAAAGTTTACTGCATTGGAGACATTCAGCGTGGTATCGGGAAAATGAAGGATGTTCTCTTGGCAGTTTACTCTTTCGCCGGATGTGATACCGCCTCTTCAATTTATAGAAAGGGAAAAATAACGCCTTCTGAAAGCGTGCGACGTGACAAGGAATTTTACTTAAAGCAGTTGATTTTTAACCACCCAAATGCAGACCCAGATGCAGTAACTGGATGGAAACCATTTCTTCCTTTCGATATTTGCATCAACAAATGCAGATAATTTGGATAATCTGCGCCATCAATGTTATTTGTAGACCATCGCAAAGGAGCCTGTACACACAAATTTCAGGTTGGCTGTACTTTTCTCTACTTCAGCAGCTGCACAACAACACTCTTATAGAGTTTACCATCAAGTGCAGCAATGGCTCAATCTCAATAAAGATTCACTAAAATGGGGTTGGAAAAGGATTGGTGGTTATGTGCGTCCAGTTGCAACCACAAAGGCAGCTGATCTTGAAAAATTGCTCTCCCTCATTGTTTACACTTGTAATGCGGGGTGTGTCAGGAACTGTAAGCGTCGACAGAGTGGCTTGAAATGCTCAAACATGTGCAACAATTGCTCCGGATATAGGTGCACCAACACAGATGCACTAATTATTGACGACGGCATCGATGAAGATAATCTTCAAGATGAAAAAGAGCTTGAAGGTTTTTAGGTTACTGATTGCTGTTATTTATTATTATGTAACTACCTTGAACGTTGTACACACCACTTTTCATTGAAGAACATTGAATTTACTGAAAAGCATATATTGTGAAAAAAACAATTTCCATTATTTTTTGTACTACAGCTTATTAGATAAAGTTTGTAGTTAACCCTGTTTCAATGATATCCACATGATTTTATCTTTTTAAGATGATATGACAAAAGATAGAGGTAATTTAAGTAGGTGTAATTATAAGAACACAAATGGGAACGAAAAAAACGATATGATGAATTATTCAAAGAGAAAAATAGGCAAAATGAAGATAAAACGACAAAGGCGGGGAGCAATGTAGATATATTATCATATACATACATATAGCCGTATATACACACATCATCATCATCATCATTCGTTTTTGCTCCTGTAGAAGCATAGGGCGTCTTTCGACGATTCTTCATCATTTGGTGTTTCCACCTATATGGTAGCAGAGTTGCCAGCTCTGTACCAACATACATACATACACACATACAAATGTTCCTATCTTATTGATGCGTCGCTAAGTACTTTATATAACTAAACATACTCTTTATAACGAAACACTCATTTTTAAGTGAGTACGATGAATCCCAAGCTAACTGGAAAATAATGACATCATTACCCCTTCCATATCTCTGTAACCCTTGTCGGGAACTCAAAAATGCATAGGACCATTATTATTGTAAATTAAATATAGATTAAGTTTGTATAAGATAAAGTTTGCGCTAAACCTTGCAGTTAACGAGATATTTGCGAAAAACTATAAAACTGTTGAAACCTACCATTTTACCACATTTCCACCCCCCTCCCTCCTAAACCCGACGCGCAATGTTGTGCAACTTTTTACCACCTATTGAGAAGAGTGTACTAAACAGTTTCCTGCTGGGTAGAACTTTTTTTTTTGATGTTTGGGTTAAACCCTAGCTTTACTGTACTAAAACCTGGAACCAAGAATGGCCATATTTGTGACGGCATAGCTCTTCTCTCCACAGGCTGAGAAAGCGACAACATGATTTTTCATACTCAGGAAACACCACCGAATAAGAAGGTACCACTTGTCGGTATAAAGCTACTCAGTCCTACGAAAATCGTTATTTGACGAGATAATTTAGTTTGGCCTCTCTACTAACAGGGGAAGAACATACTAAGTCACAAAATACGTTTTTTTAGATTTTGGTGCCACCTGTTAGCTACGACATTACTCTAGCTTTGTATAAACTCCATATAATGAAATATCATTCCTAGTCCATAGAAATCGGCTTTGAAATTTTAGTGTGCAATGAAAGAACATTCTAAGTCCATGCATCCACGGAAAAAACATACTAAGGGCCGGTTGCAGAAAGCAATGTTAAGTCTGGTGTTAGCTAACATCGCGTCAAAGTGAACAAAATCGCATCAAATTGTGTTTACTAATGTATTAGTTACCATAAGCATTTGAGATTTGATTCGTTTTTGTTCACTTTGACGCCGCGTTAGCTAACACCAGACTTAGGGCCGGTTGCAGAAAGCAATGTTAAGTCTGGTGTTAGCTAACATCGCGTCAAAGTGAACAAAAACTAATCAAATCTCAAATGCTTATGGTAACTAATACATTAGTAAACAAAATTTGATGCGATTTTGTTCACTTTGACGCGATGTTAGCTAACACGAGACTTAACATTGCTTTCTGCAACCGGCCCTTAACATTGCTTTCTGCAACCGGCCCTAAGTCCGCCTGATTCATACAGACAGCCTTGCATATGACGTTTGAATCAGTATGCGTCAGTGTGACAAGTTATTTCGTTTAATGTGTTTGTGCTTGAAGTGTTTATTTTCGTATTGTCTTACTGATCGTGTTTAATACAGTGTTAATAATGTCGACCGAAGACGAAAATGAGACGTCCGTAAGTTTTGGACAAAATACAAAAAAAAGGAAAGTTACAGGAAGATTAAGCTCTGCTAATAAGAGGTTACGTGCTGCTAGCCATGAGTCTGGTGACAGTTGCTCCTGCAAGCATTTAAAATGTTTTGAAACAGTATCCGTTAAAGAAAGAGAAGGTTTGCTGAAAGATTTTAATTTGCTGGGATCGAAAAACAAACAAAGTGCTTATTTAGCTGGCTTAATTTCAATTCATCAGATAAAACGTAGAAGGCCACGGAGAAATGAAGCAGACAGTAACTTGCACAATAATGCATTTTCTTACAAAGTTAGATTAGTACGTGAAACAGGTGCAGTTGAGGTTCCTATATGCAGAAAAGCATATCTTTAAATTTTTGGGATAACTTCTCAGATCATAAGGACTATCCAACATTCACTCACTACAACAGGAAATCCTCCAATAGACAACAGGGGTAAACACAAAAATAGGAAACACAAACTGTCACACCAAACAATAGAAAGGATTCATTCCCATATTCAGTCTCTAAAAGGTAGGAAATCACACTATAGCTTGCATGATTCCAAACGTTTATATTTGCCTGATGAACTTTCGATTAAAAAATTGCACAAGATGTACACTGATATAAATCCAGAAAATCCCGTGTCGTACGAATGTTACAGAATAGTACCTATATTACACAACGAGAGCTGTAGGAAGCATATTACACGCGAGTTGGAAAAGTTACGCACAAGCCGCGTAGCGGCGCGTGTGTAATTCCACGAGCGTGTAATTGCTCTATAGCTCGAGTTGCGTACTATACTTTTTCTACGATCACACTCATTTCGTTAAACGAAAAAGAAATATTTTATTAACTGTCAAATCATCTGTCACACCATCTTAAAAATTAGGAGGCTGCAGTCACATCCCTACACCGCTTCGTACAAACAACAGAAGCTAACTGTAACGTAATAAAAAAAATTACGTGTTAGTCATTACGTAACACTGTTTGTAACAACGAATTTACTAATCAAGTAAGCAGTGCTTAATGAGCAATTTACTAATAAAGGAGTAGAAAAATATTTTTAATACCCAATATAATATTTCATTTGGGTATCCGAGAACGGACGCCTGCTCGAACTGCGACGAATTCCATGCTAAGGTGTTATGCCTTCAAAAAGAAAAAGAAAATTGTACACCAGAAGAGTGCAAAGCAAAAGAAAAGGATATACGGAATTTAACCGTACTTAACGAGGTACATTTGAGAAAAGCTAAAATGTTTTATGTGAGAAAAAGATTAGCAAAGCAGAAAGCAAGTAAATCTGCATCTTATGAAGCCATCTGCATGGATTATATGAAGAATCTGCCCGTGCCTAATATTCCAACAAATGACGTATATTATAAACGTCAGTTGTCATTTTATATGTTCAACATCCATGTTCTTTCTACCGCCGAATCTTACTTTTTCACATATGATCAGACCACTGCAAAAAAGGGAGCAGATGATGTGGTCTCTATGCTTTACCATTTTTGCAAAAACATTTTGCCACCTGAAGTAAGACACCTTGATATATTTTGCGACAGTTGTGCCGGGCAAACTAAAAATTACACGCTATTCAGATCTCTTCATAATCTTGTTCATGACCTAGATCGTTTCGATACAGTTCAAGTTACGTTTCCAATTAGGGGGCATAGTTACATGGAGTGTGACAAAACATGGGCCTTATCAACACAAAAGTTAGAATTGAACAGCCTTCACAGTGGAATGAACATGTACGAACATCACGCTTAAAACCTTCCCCATTTACAGTAATAGAATGCGATAGGAGCCTCTTTAAACATTGGAGTAAATACTTCTTGACCACGTCCTACAAAAAAAAAGCTTCTTTTCAGACCAGACCCATTAATCAGATTCTGTTTGAAAAACAACATCCACGAACAGTACAGTTACGGGAATCTTATTCTGGGATCTGGGAATCTCACATAATACTGGACAAGAAGAAGAAGACGAGTGTTGGACAGAACAGAAACCGAGAAGCAGAGAAACCAGAATTACTTTATGAGGTCCCAATTCCTATTCCAAAAAAGAAATTCGATAACATAATGTTTTTAAGTCGCTTCTGCGGACCCGAAGCTAAACTATTCTACCAAAATCTCAAATTCGGTGACCAAGATAACGATGAAGATGACGAAGACGTCTTTCTACAGGTAATTTATTTTATTAATAACCTTGAATCATTGAGTTTTACTGTTGTTTTATTGTTGCAGGACGCTAATTAGATATCAAGATAGCCATATCAAAAACCAAGACGCTATACTGATTAAAGTGTACTACATTTAATTTCTATGTTAGCTTTAAGTCCATTCGTTAAATATATAATAAAAAAACCGCATAAATTTTTTGTTTTGGGTCATATTAGTAATAGACTTCACATAAAAATGATTGCTAAAGAATTTTCAAACTTAAATTTTCTTCAATTTTCTAATTTCGAAAAAATTGAAATTAAGGGTGTTTATTAAGATTAATCTGTCACACTTTCTTATGCTTACTAATTAATAGCATTATTTATATTAACAAAGTTATAGGGTTTTGAACTTTAAACTTCGATTATCTCGGAACTTTACTTTTGTGACTTAGTATGTTCTTCCCCTGTACCCTTCTACATTTTATATACAAAGGCCGGTAGAAGACAGAAAATATAAATTTACTTAAAAACCAATGTAACCAGGGGTACCTGAGCTAACTTAATTTTTTTTGCTATTAGTATTTGAAAAAAAATTTTTTTAAAAATCACCCCCTTTAGAGGGCGGTAGAGGGCAGAAGAAAACAATATAATTAAAAACGAAAAAAACTGGTAATTAATGATCACTTGTAACAACTTTTCGCCACTATTAGAATTAAAAATTTAAAAATTGATTAAAATCGCTCCACCCTCTGTTCACCCTGTATATATCTGTATGAAATTGTACCGGTTGCATGCGAGGTAGATATATAATATGTATGCAAAATATCGTCTTCCTCCGACAAATAGTTTTTGAGCTATACTGCCAACAGACAGACAGACAGACAGACAGACAGACAGACAGACAGACAGACAGACAGACAGACAGACAGACAGACCGACAGACATACAGACATATAGACAGACAGACAGACAGACAGACATACAAACAGACAGAATTAAGAAAACCTCTTTTTCGTCATCTAGGGACCTTGAAACATGAAAATCTGAAGAAATCTCGGAATGTGATTTTTTTGTGATTACAATACTTCCTTCGTCTTTCAGACGAGGGAAGTAATTACATTTGTAATTTACATTATCTATATTATGCTTTTGTAAAGTTGTTTCAAATGTGGTTGGTAGTCCTTTAATGTTATCCAAAAGTGTAGGCTACTCCAGACTACCTGCAGCTACATCGTCACGCTAAGTTCTAAACTCTAAGTTGAAACCAAAATGCACAGATTAAATTAAAATGGCGTTGAAAGCATTGGTCCAGTCAAATGATAGAAAATACGGGAAGGTTTTGGTGGAGTTTTGATATTTGGTTCTTATATGTTTTTTGGGTCGCTGTACACGATTATTAAAAGTATTAAAAGTGCCCGAAAACTATCCAATTTCGTAAATATTGAACCCATATGAAATAAAAGAAGATAAAAGTTCCTAAATTTTATGTACTTGAGGTTTTTTTCTCTAACCAATTGTTCAGCCGCGAGAGCGCCGCAAAGTTATAGTCCAGTCAAATGGTAGAAAATAGGGGCAAGTTTTGGTGCAGTTTTAATATTTGGTTCCTATATGTTTTTTGGGTAGCTGTACACGAATATCAGGTTTTCCAACTAGAATTTTGACCGGAAACACGTACGAAACACAAACGGAGTAAAAACCCGATCTTTTTTGTTTTTCTAAGATTACTCGAAAACTATTCAATTGCGTAAATATTGAACCTATATGAAGAGGATAAAATTTCCTACATTTTACGTACGAGGGGTATTTTTCTCCGATCAATTGTTCAGCCGCGAGAGCGCCGCGAAATTAGGTGTTAAAAGCCAAAAAAAGAAAATTATTCCAGTTTATTTGAAAGTACCTCGAAAACTGATATGTTTTATCGGACTTTTCCACTGTCTAGGGTGTATATCACACGACGTTTCGGGAGTTTCTGATCTACTCTCGTTGTGGGGAGCCTCTCAGTTTTCCGTTATGTTTGGAAAATTCCTGATTGGTAGCTCGCCTTGGACGTTAATGGACTGTATTGATTTTCTTTACTAAATTATACACACGTTGAAAGCAAAGTAGGTAATTTATTGCCATAAATTAACACACAAACATTTGAACATTTAAACAAAGAATTAGCTTTCGCGGTGTGGACCGGTTCGCATGCTGCCACGTTGACAGAAGAAACGTAAGTGAGTTTTTAGAATCGGAAGCCCGCCCGGCAGTCTACTGCGCACAGTATGAATTCAGAATGCAAGAGAGGCGGCAAAAGTTTATAAAGTCCTTAACATACCGCCCGCCTTGGAAAGGGTAACCTTTCAAATAACAATAGTACAAAATTTGACAAGTAACATCTAGAGCAAGACATGTAAATAGATCAAACATATATAAGCATGATCATACATAGATCTTAAGGTAATACAAGAAAACCCGAACAATGGATAGCCAAAAGGCTTTACGAACACTGCGCTGAACGCTAAGGCACTAGTTCACAACACTAGGTAGCGGGCACAATTTGGCGAAGGATCGTTTCACGATTCCTGACACAGTGTTCACTGACGCCACACGCGTAACGCCGTCAAGGCCAGGGTGCAGCTCGGTGACCCGGCCTAACCTCCACTTCAGAGGGGGTAGATTGTCATCCTTGATGAGGACCATGGAACCAGGCTGGAGGTCCGAAAGATGCGTGCGCCATTTGGTGCGCTGTTGCAGTTCTGAGATGTACTCCTTGCTCCATCTTTTCCATACATTCTGGTGGAGCTGTTGTATTCTTTGGTATCTAGACAGCCGAGACTCGGCTATCTCAGTAACGTTGGGGTCAGGCAGTGACACCAAAGGACGACCGATCAGAAAATGAGCAGGAGTCAAAGGCTGAAGGTCGTTTGGATCAGCGGACAAAGGGGACAGGGGTCGGGAGTTTAAGGTCGCTTCCACCTGTGCCAGCGAAGTGCAAAATTCATCGTAATTTAGACTAGCGTTACCTATAACGCGCCGTATGTGATGTTTGGAGGACTTAATTCCGGCCTCCCACAATCCACCAAAGTGAGGACTGTGCGCGGGTATAAAATGCCAAGCTACTCCGTCGTTCGCGACTGATTCGGAAATAGAAAGGCCTTGTTCCGCAAGAAAATTGCCTAATTCGATTAATTCGGAATTAGCGCCGACAAAGTTAGTGCCATTGTCTGAATAGACATGGAGCGGTTTGCCTCGACGAGCTACAAACCGGCGAAAGGCCATTAAGAAGGCTTCAGTAGAAAGGTCAGCGACCAATTCAAGGTGCACTGCTTTTGTGACAAAACAAACGAATAGACAAAGGTAGGACTTGACTAGTTTAGAACCACGTCCTTTGCGATCCTTTATCATGAACGGTCCACCATAATCGATACCAGTCGTATGAAATGGGGGCGATGATTGAATACGAGAGGCTGGCAGATCTCCCATTATGGGTTCGGTTAACTTAGGAGAAAATCTAAAACACCGCAAGCATTGATGCACCACTTGCTTGACTATATTTCTGCCAGAGGTGATCCAATATCGTTCTCTGAGATTAGCTAACAGCATTTGAGGTCCGGCATGGAGAAGCCGAAGATGCTCATGCGAAACTAGGAGTTTGGCGAATGGATCTTTGCCAGAAATCACTAGAGGAAACTTCTTGTCAAAAGGTAATTGAGAGTTGTGGAGCCTACCACCAACTCTTAGCAGTCCCTTGGAATCCAGAAAAGGATTCAAGGATATCAAAGCAGAAGATTGTTTCACAGGCTTGTTCTGTGACAACAGCTTAAATTCGTCAGGAAATGACTCTCGTTGTGAAAACCTTGCAAGCCTTACAAGGGATGCTTGCAGTTCATCTGTAGAAAGGGGCCCAGAAAGACGATCAGCTTTGGGGGTCCGCGCATTGTTATAAAAACGAAAGCAATAAGCTGTAACTCGTTGTAAGCGAGCGAAGCTTGAATACTGATTGAACGGAAATGGTTCAACAGAGGTTACAGAAAAACTCTGAACTTCTTTTTTGAATTCTGGAAGCTCAGCAAGAACATGTCTGGAAGTAGGCTAAGATGCCTCACCTTCGCTTAGCCAGGCGGGACCATGCCACCAAAGGCTTAACAGACCCAGCGGGTCAAATATCTGCGATCTTTCAGACAAGATGCTACGCTTGGTAGCCTCACCACTTGTAGAATTTGAAATATGGGATATTCCAGACAAGCTGCTACGATTGGTAGCCTTACCACTTGTAGAATCTGAAATATTGAACATGGAAGTAGGCCAAGATGCCTCACCTTCGCTTAGCCAGGTGGGACCGTGCCACCAAAGGCTTGACAGACCCAGCGGGTCAACTATCTGGGAAATTTCAGACAAGCTGCTACGATTGGTAGCCTTACTACTTGTAGAATCTGAAATCTGGGATATTTCAGGCAAAATGCTACGCGTGGTAGCCTTACTACTTGCAGAATCTGAAATATTCTCTACTGATAAGAATATTTTCTGATCGATTTGCAATGAATCACCCAATACCTCTACAGGTTTCTTGAGAGGGATAGAGACAACGAATCGACCATTCGCTTCTCGTTGAGTATTTTGCACGAAATGTGCCTCACAGGCGTTCTCTTCATTTGTGCGGACCTTTTCCTCTGGGTAATGTTCGAGTTGCCAAAACCTATCAATGGGATCAGAAGCATCCTCAATCGTGCCAAGATTGCACTGTACAGGGTACGCAGAAGGGGGGCCTGTAGGGCCAGAAACAATCCAACCAAAACGAGTCTTTTGGAGGATAGGAAGATTTGGGCCTAGACCAATTTTTCCAATACAAAGGAGCTGCCAGAAAATGGGCGAACCAATCAGAATGTCGATGGTGCCCGGTTGGTCGTAGGACAGATCTGACAACTTGATGTTATCAGGAACCTTGAAACTGTTTCACTGGACGCGAAAACTTGGGGTTGTACCTGTAATCTCATCGAGAACAAGACAGGATAGATCAATACTGTATGAGGTGTGAGGGGCTTGCAGCTTGATATCACACCTAGCCTTGATTTGAGAAGTAGCTTTACTTAAGCCAGAAACAGTAACGTTGACTTCGCGAGTTGGAAGCTTCAACATTTTACACAAATCTGAACGTATGAAGTTCGATTGGGAACCGGAATCCAGCAGGATTCGCACAACATGAGGCGTACCATCATCAGCGATGAGTTTAGCGGTAGCCGTAGGTAAGAGTACCTGCAAAGCATTCGAACAGAATGCAGAAATCGATTGGTTTACTTCAACAGGGGTTTCTGCCGACATCGCAGACCCTGGTTGATTAAAAGAAGCATTTTGAGGTTTGTCCTCATGAAGAAGTGTGTTGTGCCTTGATTTGCACTTTCTACACGTATATTTGGAGCTACAGCGGCTCGAAAGGTGACCCTGAGTTAGGCAATTAAAGCATACACGGAGCTCTTTTGCCTTTGCATTCCTGTCAAGTGAAGACAGCTTGACAAACTTATCGCATTTGTACAAGGGATGAGATCCTTTACAAAATGGACATGAAGGGGTACCTGACACAAATGATTTCGAATGTACCTTGGAAGACTTTTCGGGTACAAGCTTAATATTTTTTACTTCCAGAGTTTCTAGAAGATTTGCTGTGTTTTGTAGAAATTCCTTGAACTCGTCAAGATTAGGCAGGTCAGAACTTGACCGGTTTCTAAAGACCTCCCATTCACGGAATGTCGTGAGGTCCAGTTTTTTAGAAACGACATAAATGATAACAACATCAAGAAGCTCGCTTTCGGTTGCTAATGATTTGATTGCTGTAAAATGTTTGAATAACATATCGCTAATCGTACGTAATTTAGTTGCAGATTCCTTACTGCACGATTCAAGTTCAAAAATAGCATTGAGGTGGTTATGAATCAGAATTTTTGGATCATTGTAACGATTACACAATGCATCCCAAGCTAGAATATAATTACTCGCAGTAAACTCTAAACTTTTTATAATTTGGCTTGCATCACCCTGTAAACTAGCCTTTAAGTAATGCAGTTTTTGAATATTAGTTAGCGTTTGATTCTCATGAATTAAGCTAATAAAAATCTCACGAAATTCCAACCACTCTGACACGTTCCCTGAATATTTGGGAATGGAGATGGCAGGAAGGCGTACAGCTCGATTATTGCAATGTGAGCTGCAGTTTGAATGCGTTGATCTCACGCTACCATTAGGAGATCCAGAACGATCTGGTGCAACATCAGACTGTTTGTTGTATTCATTAATCAAACATTCAGCTTGTGAAATTGCAAGAAAATAAGAGTCTTCAAATTCGACTTGTTGCTGCATTTCAGATTCTGTATCCTTACTGGTGTCTAAAATTTGTTCATGAACCGCATAATATTCTGATAACACGGCGGCTATAGCATCCAATCTTTTCTGCAATTGAACAATCTGAGCGCTAGATAAGAATTGATCTTCATCATAAATTGTTTGCAAAGATTGCACGTAATTTGCGAAACGCGTAAGCTTGCCCTTGATAGAGCCACGTGCTCTTACAAGCGGATCCATAATTGTTGAAATTAAAACAGTTTAACAGATAGAACTAACTCTCGTACGCCCCTGGTACGGAATTTTGTTTACAACACAAGACAGCTTTGATAACGACGCGGGAATCTTGGCGCTAACGACGCAGACAACGACCCTAGTACAACGCGAGGTTATTAACTTGTGACTAAATTGTACTCGCGCACAACGAAATAGCTTGGCATTTCACGCAATTAAAATGTTTATATGACTCATAAACCATTTGTTTACGCAATAATACGCAGCTGAAATTATGCACATACATAACACAGCTGATAGAAAACCAAATTTATGCATAGGAAATCTCACAAAGGAAATTAGGCTTACATTGATATTGGTGTATGTGCCACCTTTTTCGTTTCTGTGGTTTGAACTGCCGTCTAGCTTGCAGCTGGCTGCCCACCTGCACGTTGTTGCCGCGAGACTCGGCGTTTGGCGCTCTCGCTCCTACGCAGCTAGCAGCGTATGCTGTCTTCCTTCCTCTCGTTCCTCTCGTTAGGGACGAATTTAACACGATTGAAACTGCGTTGTACTTACTTGCCTTGTACAACTGCGAATCCGGGCCGCTGATCCAAGCGGCTCGAAGGAACAATGTGGCTGTTTTTCCGGGCTCGTACTAATCCGGATCGATGGACCAATGTGGGGAGCCTCTCAGTTTTCCGTTATGTTTGGAAAATTCCTGATTGCTAGCTCGCCTTGGACGTTACTGGTCTGTATTGATTTTCTTTACTAAATTATACACACGTTGAAAGCAAAGTAGGTAATTTATTGTCATAAATTAACACACAAACATTTGAACATTTAAACAAAGAATTAGCTTTCGCGGTGTGGACCGGTTCGCATGCTGCCACGTTGACAGAAGGAACGTAAGTGAGTTTTAGAATCGGAAGCCCGCCCGGCAGTCTACTGCGCACAGTATGAATTCAGAATGCAAGAGAGGCGGCAAAAGTTTATAAAGTCCTTAACACTCGTCTTCAGGTGTTTCTATTTAGTTCTGAGAAGGACTGATATTGTACAGGGTAAGCATAACTCGACGTCTCAACTCTATTATAAGAAAAGGGAAAACGATAGAAAAAATCTGAAAAGAGGTTTTTAAATGGATTGAGTAGGGTCCATTTAAGCCAAATTTTTATATTTTTCCATATTTTGAAACTGAAGTCATGACATCATCGAGTTTGTTTTTCTCGGAAACATACCTATATTTTGGCATATTTAAAAACAGCTAATATTTTTGAACACATTTTGTGAAAAAAAAAATTTGCTATCTTCAACCGTTAAAAAATTATAAGCAAATTTGTAGAAAAAAAGGTATTATCAAAAATTCGCAATTGTCACGTTGTTACCTTTGGTACCTTTGGAAACAAATAGCATAGTCGCATCTGTAAATAATTAAAAATTATTAATTATTGTTATTAATTAGTATGAATTATTAATTTAACATAAAAAACACATAATATTTTACTACTATTACCACAGAAAGAAACAAAGTATGTAGGCAATTACTACAACAAATTTTCAATGAAACCACCTGTTACTTTTAAACACTTATCCAACCTCCGTCTTACTTCTCTCCCTGAAGCGTTACGTAACATTTCTCAAGCTTGGAATAACACGTTCGGGGTATCTCTGGGCGTATAACTGAACTGCTCTTCTATAGTTCTTTTGAGATTCCCCATGAACTAATAACATGTCTACTTTTTCGTTGTGCGTGAACATTTTTCAGTCAAATGACAACAAAAAAATGTTTGTCAACCATTAGTTTAATTATTTACAGATGCGACTTTGCTATTTGTTTCTAAAGGCTACTTGTTTAAATACCTAGTAACGATTGCGAATTTTTTATAATACTTTTTTTTACAAATTTGCTTATAATTTTTTAACGGAAGAAGATAGAAAATTTTTTTCTTCAGAAAATGTGTTCATAAATATTAGTTCTTTTTAATTATGCCAAAATATAGGTATGTTTCCGGGAAAAACAAATTCGATGACGTCATTACTTCAGTTTCGAAATATGGAAAAATATGCAATTATGGCTTAAATGGACCTTACTCGATCCCATTTAAGAACTTTTTTTCCAATTTTTTCTATCGTTTTTCCTTTTCTTATAGTAGAGCTGAGACATCGAGTTTCGCTCACCCTGTACGTCTTTATATTTACACTCGTGCCTACCACTGCCAAAAAATGACATTCAGAGAACAACTCGAAAACTATCCACTTTTTGTAAATCAAAAATGGTATATAATGTTGACAAACCTGATATTCGCGTATAGTGACCCAAAAAGCAAATAAGAACCAAATATAAAAACTCCAAAACTTTCACATATTTTCTGCCATTTGACTATAACTTCGCGGCGCTCTCGCGGCTGAACGATTGATCCGAGAAAAAACCACACTAACATAAAATGTATGAAATATTATCACCTTTTATTTCTTATAGGTTCAAAATTTACTAAATTTTACAGTTTTTGAGTAATTTTAGAAAAACAAAAAACAGTTTTTTACGCCATTTTTTGCTTAAAAAACGTGTTTTCGGTCAAAATTCTTGTTGGCAAACCTGATATTCGTATACAGCGACCCATAAAACATACATGAACCAAATATCAAAACTCCACACCAAAACTTTCCCCCATTCGCTTTTTTTGAGCACCATTTGACTGGACTACATAGAAACTTAAGGCCATATTTAATCAATACAAAAAAATCAAATTAGCTGTACCGCAAGAATCACCACGTGTACAATTTGCCAAACATAGCGCGCCCTACGTCTTTTAGCTGCGTAAAAGACAGTTAACATTAAAGATGTGATATGTTCGCTCTTTTTAAAACTATAACTGAATCAACTTCATGACACCAGTCCTATAGTGTATAGCACTTTCCGGGTTTTCTTCAGATCCACATACGAAAGCCGTTCGTTATCATAACGAACGTGTTTGTTATAAAAACAATGCATAATTCACAGTTATACAGTGGGCTAAATATGTCATTTTAACCTAAAAATTACTAAAAATATGGCATTTTGACCTAAAAATTAGGGGCAATCTACTGACATTGTCAGTTGTCACAATAAAGCTGTCATTCATAGAATTGCAATAATGTGTATTTTTTTTGTGGTCGTAGGAATAATAGCTCGTTCGAAAGTGTATCGTACGCTAGTATTTTAAGTCACTCGGCTCCGCTACGCTTCGTTTCTTAAATACAGGGTGCTAAACTTAAATGTACGCAGCTTTAAGCAGGTGAGTATGCAACACACATTACAATCGCCATTGAAATGTAATGTGTGTTGCATACTCACCTGTTGCTACCAGCTGCGTACATTTAAGTTGGGCACCCTGTATACTTGCACGATATACGCCACTTTCGCGGCTTGTTATGTAATATACTGTTGCATTTGCAAGGCGAAGCGCAGCGTCAACTTCAGTGACAGATTTTGGTATTAAAGTAATGAATTCTAAGACCGTTGCGGAAAAAAAATATTTTTCAATTCTCTCTACCTGTCTCTCCGTCTGTTGGCAGTATAACTTAAAAATCATTTGTTGGGGGAACACGATATTTTGCATGTGGATTATGTGTTTACCTGGATCGAAATCGAATATACTTGCGGTCAAATATATACAGGGTGTGCACCTCGAAAAAATAAAGTTTGCATATGTTTGCTTCAACTCAAGAACTATTAGTCAAATAACAATAATACTTTGCACATAGTTGAGATGTGTACCCTTAACAAAAACTGACATACTCTGGACCCCACAGATACAGGGTGAACACCTTAACAAATGAATGAAGAACCTTTTACAATTTTTTTTCTATTTTGTGCCATTTATGCCATTTTCAAGTTAAAAATCTGCAAAAGGCTTTACTCAGAACTTCCGTTGCAAGTGGAAGTTGTCACAATATTTTTTTAAATCAAAGAAAACTAGAGATAAAAATATCTTAACGATTTTACTAATACTGAAACAATTTAAAAAACCACTTGGCAATGCGAATTACATCAATTTTCAAATAAACAAACATTGCGGGCGATTGAATTCAAACTCGCTCCCGTTCTGCTATCAAGGACTGCTTGGCATTTGCGCATCGTTGCTGGATTAATACAACACGCTTATTGTTGCTCATTTTTGTCTCTTTTAGAACATTTATCCTGTATCTGTTGGGTCCCATTTTCGTCACAGATAAAGCGTGAGCTATGTGTAAATGATTCCTCATTCCAAGCAAAAAAACATGTTTGTTTTTTTAATGAATGCTGATAAATAGTGCAGTGTTGTAGTGCTTGAATACTACCATATATCCATTTAATAAGTAATGCGGAATAGCTATGGATATTTTATGGATATACCACATACCAATAAAACATTTTTAATATATCCACTGAACAATACATAAGTTCTATGTATAGTTATTTAGACCACAAGTGTTAGAAGTGCAACCTTTTTTCACTAGTGTGGAGGGATATTAAACGAGGCGCAGCCACACGCGTGAAAAATAAGCATGCTAATACGAGTTGCCTATATAATTTTTTAAAATTTTATTTAATATTCTAATCCAAGCTTATTTTGTATAGAATTTTATTTGCCTCCATTGATTGTAGTCAAGTGCGTTGGTCAGTTTAGGTAATTAAGGAAACGTCTTTATAAATCTGTAATTTGTTCACATCAAAATAAAACTACAAATACATAAATAATTTGTTTCTCAAATCGTTCATTTCTAGATTAAAGACAAAGGATCTCTTTTTTCATTGAGTGAAAAAAGTAACACTTCACACCCTGAAATTAATTTAACAACATTTTTAAATAAAATTAAAAAAAAAGATATATAAAGCATAATATAATGCACTGCCGCATAAATAACTTCTGGTGAATCTGTATAGCCACTGGATTTAAAAGATATCTTTCGATATTTTATGTATATCTTAGATATCTAATGTGAATGTTTTTTTTTATATCTCATGGATGAATTTGTATTGTATGAAAATTTGATGTTTAACATAGTGGGATTTCACTAATTAAAAAAAAAGTAAATTGTTCTGGGCTATTAATCCACTTAAATGAGCTATAAGCATGCTTTTTTGGGTGCTGTAGTGTAGATGCAAAATAGAAGCAAAAATACGAAATCCTTAGAATTACGTTTGGCATCCTGATACAATTAAACTAACAAGTGGTGAGATACTGCCCTCGCTGAGATGGTGGTTCTTGCAAAACCAAAAACTGTGCTGCAATTTCAAGGTTGTGCAAAAGAAAAGAAATATTTGGTATTGCTTGTGGTATATGCAGTTCAAACCATATGCGATTATTAATATTCTTAGCTATAATTCGTTGAAGAGCTGATTTGAAAACATCGAACACTGATGATCGTTTTTGAAGTTGATAACTGAATCTGGGACTTGTTTAAAGGTGTGAGCAATTCGAACAAAACGTGAACGGATATGTTTTTGGTTAAGTATGATATTTAGCTGTCTAAAACTTCAAATTCAACACACGGTGGAAGGTATCGTATGAGCAAAAAGAAAGTTCATCGAGGATGCTCTTGGAATTTTGAAGTCATGCGTATTATAACACCAGTAAATATGAAGATGTCATTTGACATTTGTTACAAAGTGGATCACCGTTATGATCACGTTGCGACAATTAGCCACTGCCAGTCACCGTCTATAAAATGTCAGTGACAAGGATTAGGTATCATTTTCTGGTTTATAATCAATTCAAAATTCCAAAGGCGCCTTTGATGACCTTTCTTTTTGCTCATACTATACAATGGCACTAAATCTTAGCAACCAATATTATAATGCTGATGAAATAGTCGTTGTGTTTTGACTAGTGAGTGATTTGTCACGTAGTAACAATTGATACAAAATGAGCGTTATTCGGACAACCATATTATTCTAACCACAGTTCGCAGCTTTAAAGACAATTAGCATACGATTAGTTTAGTACCCCAAACAGCCGCAATTGTCTAACCCACTTTATATATTTACTGGAGGGTATAAAACCCTTTGTTCGGTTGTGGGGCATCCACTATAAGTATGTAAAGAAAGCTAGACGTATTTACACCTTTAGAGTAAAGTCACCTTATCGGTGTCCATAACAGAGAATCATTAAAATTAATGGACGTCTCGTCCGTAGGGTTTAAGAAAAATTTATTATAGGATAACATCCCTCTTTTTCTAATAAATCCCTGCAACGCTGCTATAAATTGCCTTAACGATGTAAGCTAAATCCATGCTTGTATACCCAGGTGGGAGCTGCTCAGCGAATTATGTCGCCCTGTACTGTAAATGAAAATTATAACCGAGCCATATTTTTTGCAGGATCTAGTTGCGACGCAGTTTACGTTAGCGACAGCGTCAAAAATGGTACAATAACGAGTCCTTCGTATCCCGCCCCTTACCCTGCGAGGACGACGTGCAGATACGAGTTCCAGGGCAGAGGGAAGGAAAGGGTTCAGATAGTCTTCCAAGAGTTTAATTTATATCATCCCACGGATGATCCCAAAGAGTAAGTCCAGACCTTCAGATTCTGCTTATGCTGTATTTTCTGCAAATCGCATTACGTCCGGCTTACATCGACACCATTGGGAGCAGGCTATTCGTTCGAGATATTGCATCCATAAATGGCGACGTGGAGGCCGCGATCAGATATTTCAATGACATACTCATCTTCGGGGGCTAGGCTGATGCAAAACTATATTGCCTTCCGCTGCATGAAAGCTATATAGCCAAGCAGTTTTGACGTCACGTTGAATTTAGCAAACGTGATTACTTTTCACTTTAATAACAAAAATAACATAGAAAACCTGATATGAGTTAGTCATGTTGTCGGGTTCTTAAGCTTTCAATGTTTTCTTCAGAACCGGCTC